>JAQIWG010006980.1:0-12767 GCA_034695025.1 Chamaedrilus cognettii
GTCATAGATTTCAAGCAAAATAATTTATGTTGTCACTGCATTTAAATTAACGTTATTTCTTGTGGAGATTATTTTTTCTTCTTTAAAATTTATAAATATATAAGTTTTTCCAATGGCAGTAAAAGGTTGCCATTAAATTCTGTTCCTTAGTACGAACTTTGTTTAGCCGGGTCTATAAAAAAGGTGCGTCTATAGAATCCACCCTAAATCTTTGCCGCTGACGGGATTCGAATCGACAACTGCTGCACTCGTAATCCGCAACCAGCAACTTCGATCACTCGGCCACGACGCTTTTTCCTGCCCAATGGTGGCAGCAGGGGCAGAGCTGCCGGGCACAATTGAATGTCGTGTTCGTGATGTCCGTCATGTTATGCAATCACTAATATATGCAATACACAATCATACTATGTACAATCATCCACAATATACTACAATCAGCTACTCAATCACAACAAAAAACTAATCACAACAAACCTAAAACTAAACTAGGATCTACAGATCTAAATTAAACCCAGTCCTAGGCCTATTGCTGCAATACTGACAGTAAATATTATGTAACGTACAGCCTGATATATGATAGATCCACTCTCCGCCAGAAATAGAAACTAGACCAGTGTCCCTTTAAATGAACCAATCAACATCACGTGAATATCGTCGCCGCCATTTAATAAGTCACAGGCTAAGGGAAGAGCTTTATCCGTTTTGGCCACGCCCATTGCATTAAAAAAATTATTAACCAATATTAACCTTAGGTAAATTCTAATTCTGTCAAAAACTAGGCTTACTCTAACTCAGCTAAAACTTAACTAAAGCTCTAATGAGGATAATTTTATTTCAATGTTGCTAGTTATGCGTGGGCAGAGCGGCCTGACTGACAGCTTCAATATCCAATGAACTGCTAATCTGCCATAATCTTTCTACTCTTATTGCTGCAAGTATTGTCATGATTTTAGCCATTAGACAAGAATGCAAAATCATTAACCACTAATTAACCATTCGAGAATTTCCCTTTTCCCATTTACGGGAATTCCCATTAGCAGGTGCCACGAAATTCCACTGCACGACACTAGTAATAGACCGATGATCGTGACGCAAGCGTTAATGCCGCGAAGCTTCACGGTGTCTTTTACTACACAGAGACCTGAACTGTCGTACATTAGGCTTTCTCTCACCAGATTCTTCTTCAAGCATGAATGATTCATTTGTCGTCATGTGAGAATATCCAGACGCGACGAGGGAAGTCCTAATGTAGCCTCTAACGCGAGGCAGTTAGGCGTGGATCAAAGTCTCTGAGAGTTCCAAAGTCTTTGACGGCCTTTCTCATTCACAATCTACCATAGTCCAGTGATGAGCTACCGGCTAGGAGTACCAGTTCATGATAAAGACAAAGGAAAACATTGAACTTGCGCTTTAGCCTATGACTTAGTATCAGGCTAAGGGCCTAAGCTGCATTGCAGGCCTACAGTAACAGTGAAAGTAATTAAGTAGGGGGTTATCAGGCCAGCTCCAGGCGTTAGCCTACGGCAGACCTATTTTGATAGTTTGGGCGACTTTTAGCTGACGACATTTTAAAGCTAGTCTTGATATATTTATATTTATTAGCTGACAAACAAAGGAACAGCTGTGAAAAACAAGAAGCGTTGTAAACTGACATCAGAATTCTATCCAAGGCTGTAGTTGATCATTAAATAAAGTGTAGCGAATATTTAACAATAAGCGAATTTATAAACCTGATCCACACAAAGTTGAACAGAATATTTAGCAATAAGCGAATTTATAAACCTGATCCAGACAAAGTTGAACAGAAGCCATGGTACGTATAACGTAGCTACGTCGTATGCCTAGGCTTACAATTCTTAATCACATACATTGCTTAGGTTTAGCTGTGGGACTATAACAGTATTTATAGCAGGCAATAATCCATATTATTGATTATGGCAGTTGACTTCATCACTTTAAAGATTTAATTTCTTGCCGGTGTTGCTGTCAGGCGAGTGGAGGGGATGCGGTGCTGCGTCAGGAACACCTCTTCAAGATCCTCGTCATCGGCGACGTCAACACTGGCAAGACGAGCTACATCAAGCGCTACGTGCACCAGACCTTCTCCCAGCAGTACCGCGCCACCGTATCCTTGTCTTTTTCTCCCAGCAGTACCGCGCCACCGTATCTTTGTCTTCTTCTCCCAGCAGTACTGCGCCACAGTGTCCTTGTCTTCTTCTTCCGGCAGTACTGTGCCACCATATCCTTGACTTCTTCTTCCTGCAGCACCGTGCTACCGTATCCTTTGTCTTATTCTTTTTCTTTCATTTTTATCGTGCCACTGTATCCTTAACTTTTTGTCTTTAACTGCAGTATGTTTTCTTTCAGCAAAACAGTGTTTGCCGTGATATATTCGTTTTTAGCATCCTACACGCAGCACTTACTTATTCTCGATATTTTCCGTATATATGCGTTTTTGGTAACTTTTAGAATGGTCTGTGCTATTAGATGCTTATTGCATGCCTTTATCGCAAACTTTTGAACAGCAATCAGCGATTGAGTAATGCCTTGACGTTGATGCTGAAGATTGGTGTTGACTTTGCGCTGAAGGTCGTTAACTGGGACCCACAGACTGTTGTCCGACTTCAACTCTGGGATATTGCTGGTAGGTTTTTTTACTAGATTCATGAATGTATTGCCTGCCTACAACATGGACAGTATTTTGCACAGAATCATCAATTGGCCTTGGCCAGAATTGAAGCTTATAAAAGATGTCAATTTTTGGCACGACGCTGCCGCATGCACAATCTGTGGTTGGTGAGCAGGTCAGGAGAGGTTCAGCCAGATGATACGGGTGTACTACAAGGAAGCGATAGGCTGCATCATCGTCTATGACGTCACGCAGCGCGCTACCTTTGAGTCGGCGCTTAAGTGGAAAGAGGACCTGGACAGCAAGGTGCGCCTGCCCGACGGGCGCCGCATACCCTGTGTACTACTGGGCAATAAGGTGAGAGTCAGGCATATCCTGTGTACTACTGGATAACAAGGTCAAGGTCGGGCATATCCTGTGTACTACTGGGTAAGTAGGTAAGGATTCTGCATATCTTGTGTGCTACTAGATAACAAAGTATGATTCAAGACAGGGTTCACATAATTTATATTCTCTGATAATGATAACTGGATGTCCTACTGCACATAAAGTTGCTGCCCCAGTGCGACACGCTGGAAAACCGAGGCAAGGGCTGCAATGACAAGGACATGTCGAGCTTCATCAGAGAACACTCGTTCGCCGGCTGGTTTGAGGTGTCTGCCCTCAACAACATCAACATCGACGAGAGCGCCAAGCATCTCATCCAAGAGGTCTGCTGTCACTGCTGCACCATGCAGCTAAATGCCATGATGCTAAAATACCATACTAGAGACAAGTCATCTTTAGCATGGTGTTTTATCTCCTGCTTTCTAGATTTAAATGCACATGCAATTAATCTCCCCCTTATGATTCATTTAAGGTGTATTTCAAAAGCGCGTTATGAAATTTATAATCAGTATGTGTCGCAGTTTGTAAAAAATGTTCCTACAGTCATCATGGGCAGGGTTAAGTATAGGCTTGATTTTTGTGAGATTTTGAGAGTAAAATGTGAATAATTTGAGCGTAGAATCTGAAAAATTTATAGACGATAATCGACTGATGCCCTGCTGTATGCTAGCATGGCCATGCTTGGTAGTGGTAATTCGTTGTAATTGGCTGCTGATTACTAACTGGTCGTAATAATTGAATAACAATGTCCTGCTGTTTGCTAGCATGGTCATGCTTGGTGGTGCAGGTGCTCAAGGAGACTTCAGCCCTCAGCAGCGCAGATCATGAGCGCACGCGGCGAACGGGCGGCATCGTCCTCGAACCAGCATCCACCGCCGGCACTCAACGCAAGTGCTGCTAGCGACATCGAAGTGCTGCAAATGACAATGCGCACTCCTTCGAGTAAATGCAGTTAGTTGCTACACCAGTTTCTAGGAGTAAGTGCGGCTAGTAACAACGATTGTTGCTGGGGATTGGTGTACAGAGTACAGGCTCTGTTTGGTGTACAAGTCTTGCCGGTAATGAAGACAAAAGGTCGTTGACTGCGAATCGTGCATAAAGATTTACCGACTTCGTGGTGACTGTGATAGTTTGAGATTAACGGGTTGCTGGTGAAGAACTGGTGTTAATGAAGCCTTACGAAGATGTTGCAGTGATGTCCCAAGTGTCTTATTGGAACAGTAACGTGAAACAGTGACTTAATGGCTACGGCGCACACTTGTTTGTAAATTTCAGTGTGCGTGTAGCAGCTACCTGTATCCGACTGTCCCTACAAGCCTGGCTAGTGCACTGATTGCTCGTATCCAATTGTCCTGGCAGCTCTTTAATTACTTAGTCACGATGAAATGGAGCCTCTCAGAATGTTGGATCTCTGTGTCGCTGTATCTCTCGCCCAGCTAGACTCTGCATCTCCGGACTGTGAACAGTGCTGTGCTATATGCGATTGTGCGTTGCAGTTTCGCTCAGCTCATAGTAAACGCTGAGTTTTGAATGCTATGCTATCATGTGATAGTCAATATGTCTTTACTCTTTAGTCAGTTGGTTCATCGGAAGTAAGTAATTAACAATGGTTGATGTTGATGGATCAATGCGTAGAACATTCGTTCCGGGCTGTTCATGATGCTGAAGGAGGTCACTATTTAAATCCGATAGTCTGTTTCAGAAATTTTCTCAGAAATTGTGTAATATTTTTGTTTATTTGTGTCCTATTTAACCGGTAGGTCAATGTTGTGTGCAGCAGTAGTAATATAAAACAGTTGCTGCTCTACAGTATTATTGTTTATTACGGTGAGCAAAAAGAAATGTATCGCCCTTTTGATGCACACACCCTTAGATAAAGCGACTTATTATAAATTAATATCTTTAATAGTAATTATTAGTAATCGATCATGGGCTATTGACACGTTGAGGAACTTGCTTATTTTTAAGTCGTTATTTTTGCTAAAGCATTGTCGATCAAACATATGGACGCTCTGGAAATGGGCTGAGACCTCAGGCGCTTGCTTGTTAATCTCACTGAAACTGCATTATTTTGTGTCGTTGTTTTGCAATAAAATTTTAGTTATTTTTGCTAAATGTTGACTGCTCCTTTCACTGAGACTTGTTCTTTTATTATTATTCACTTCCCCACTCTATGTAGTACTGCTGCATATTTATAGTTTGGTCATTACTATACTTGTCGTCTATGTTTCCCTCTTGATGCATTGATTATTTGACTGTTTGCCTAGAATTATTTGTTTATTCCTTGTGAGACTATAGCTGGTAGGCTGCAGCTGAGCCTGTAATACCGACATCATATTCTTGATGATATCAGCTAATGGCCTATTCAGTGTTGACAAGAAATGATAGATTATGTATTAGGCTAATAATGATAAATATTTATTTAGCCCCATTGGTCTTGCTGCATAAATAGTAAAGAAAGTGATGAAAAAGGCTTAACAACAGCGCCATGCCAGACAGACTCGTCGAGGCTCGCTGCGTGTCGAGAAGGAGGCTGGAGTGGACGCTTTTCTAAGCAAAGCCGCAAAGTCGCAAAGTGCATTTTAGCCCAAAATATCCGACTAGGGGTTAAATGGCCTTTGATTGTGAAGTAAAACGATAAGGTGATCGAAACTGACACTGTGGGCCTATCCCCCCTCGCCCATAATTTAAAAAGAAGGTATTGATCTCATAGCTTTATGTTTCTATATGATATAAAGGCCATGTTCAGCTTGAGAGTAGAAATCTTTGAAACACTCGACCCCCCCCCCCCACAAATTCGACCCCCCCCCGCACAAATTTGCTCTCAAGCCTCGTAAAATTAGTTTTTCAACAACCATCAATGCTCGTTATGGGAATATAATTATAGTCCTGCCTATTGGTCCAAGACTTAGTGTAGGTCTATGAGCATTGCATTGCCAATATTTGCGCAGGCCTATATGAGGTTCCTGTATTGCAATACAAAGTATGAATTATTCCGCTTTGTTTATCTGCTAAGAGAACTAATAATGAAAATTTGAATAAAAATGTAGCCAATGCCCACTATAGCGTGTTACAGCAAGCCTGGTGGTGCGTGTCGGTTACTTTTATACACTCAGTGTACAGAGAAGAGGTGGACGTCACACCTTTATGAAGCGTCGTGACTGCACCAAGCAACGAGCGCCAGTTAGCGCTGTATAGGTCCTCGACCCGCGCTCTATCAGTGATCCAGTCCTAGCAATAATAATTCATACATATCTAGGCCTAATGCAATGGCGATCATACGGCCGTGTTTTTAAGAACCAGCAGCTTAAGCAAACAAACAAACGTTGAGCGAAATATTGCTACTGACCCCCCCCCCCCTCTCCCTAAAACACCATGATTACTTCTCCCAAACCTAGTAGAGGGGCATGGCATACATGTACCACTTCTATGCTTCTTTCTTTTTGAAAGCGACATAGGCTACCTTAACGCAATAAAACAGACAAAGTTCCTACGACTTACAAGATTTAAGCAAAGATCCTTAATCAAAACTCAGGAAAACATTTAAGTGAAAGAAAACAGTGTCAAACATTTACATAAAAAAGCATTTAGGAATCATGAATAGGGTGCGGTTCTCATTTTGACTCCCGCCCCCTTCTCCACCCCCCCGTCTCTACCGTCCTGAAGAGCCTAGCTGCCATCCGCCCCATATCTTCGTCTCTAATTAGGCGTCAAATTTGGCCAGGTCAATATCGGCGGCTCGGTTTAATTTAGAAGTGACGGCGAACAGGCGCTAAGATCGCGTTACATAATAGTTGATCGCGGTTGTCATGGTCGCTGCAGCGCGTTTACAGCGTGTTTGCGTATATTCTGGCCAGTCATTGTTGGGCGTGAGACGCGCGGTCGAGGTAAGGACTACGAGGCGCGTCATTGGTCTGTGACGGCGGATAAGAGTCGACGCTAGTCGAGCAGGAGCAGTCTTCTACAGTTGGAGTGAAACCCACCCGGCGGAACTCTCGCAGCGTGCGCGCAGAACAGACACCGGCTGTTTCACATCACCGACGTACGCCAATTCTGGAGCTAATTGATAACAAAAGCCATAGCGCCATAAATTTCGTATAAAGCCCGACAGTAAACAAAAGGGAACGATTACTGAACCATAAAGGACTTGCAAGGTATAGACACAGGATTATAGTAACCCATCATTTTTTTGCTAAATCTGCAGATCTGTTAATATCATAGCCTAGTAGGCACTAAGCACGGCTTTAAAAAAAACTGAAATTCACCTACTTCATGCATACCTCTTACGTTTTATTTTCTGTTCGAAGTTTAGTATAGGCGTATAGGCCTATATCGAGTCTACAGCTGGGCCACAATTTTTGATAGGCTAGCCTCTGCGTTAATTGTTGACAGGCTAATTATTGTGTGATTAGGCTATATCATTTTAAAGTCGCCTTTAAAAAATTATCGTTGGATATCTGCCGGTATGGTAGGCTGTGTGGTTTGGTATCTCCCGACAGTTTTGGTAGCAATCGATGGCGGTGTTAATTGTGTGTTAATATGTTAATTGTATGTATGGCGGCGTTAATTGTATGTTAATATGTTAATTGTATGTATGGCGGCGTTAATTGTGTTGCAGTCTCCAGTCTCCACTGTCGCGTGCGGTCCATTCACACTCCAGCTCCGCTGTGCAGATTTAGTGACAAACACACAAAGACATGGGTCTCGGCGAGGGCGTGGGTGAGGGACAGGGTGAGGGTATGGGGGAGGTCAACTACGGCCCTGACCTTCAGATGCGCGATCCTCACAACATCAACGACCACGTCAAGGTAAAGTATTTCTTAGCAGATTCTAATGTAATAACGAGGACCACGTCAGAGAAGCTTACACTCTACAATCTCTTAAGCAGACTACTTTACATAGCCCGTCACAACATCAACCACCATGACAAGGTAAAGATCCCTCTTACACAAACTTCAAACTTACGTACATGTACATACAATCATAATATAAACGATCACGTCATGTCTCTTGTACGCAAAACTTATATAGGTAGACCCCTATGACATCAACGGTCTCGTCGAAATATATATAGACCTACAGTCTTTCTTACACACTCTTATAAAGACCTCTACAATACCAATGATTCGTACACAGACTTACCTATAGGCTATGCGGATCCCCACAACATAATCGCAACGCTCTGCTTTTGCTATAATGCTCAAGAATCCTTTATTGTGACGCACTCTGCACAAGTTACATGTATTTAGCGACGGCTGCCTCTGCGGCTTCAGGTCGCCTTTGAGGACGTGCTGGCCGAGCCGGACAGCATCCACTCGCTCGACTGCGTGTGGCGCTGCTCCTACACCTGCTTCAACTGCTGCAAGAACGGCTGCTACAAGTGCCTCACCGCCCTCTTCGGGTCCTGCCTCGCCCTCTGCTGGGGCCTGCACTTCGCGTGCGTCGCCTTCCACCACATCTGGTGTCTGACGCCCTACCTGCGCTCCCTGGCCATCAACTGCAGCTTCTGTCAGCGCTGCTGGGGCACGGTGCTGCAGTGCTGTCTGGCGCCGATCTGCGAGACGTGCGGGCTCTGTTTCAGTCGTATCCAGGTGCTCTATTTGGGCGAGGGGGCGGCCGTGCGAAGGATCTAGGGAGGGAGAGGGGAGAAGGGCGGGGGAATGGAGGGAGAGGGGTGGGTGAGGGGAGAAGGGGTGGGGGGAGAGGGGAGAGGGGCGGTTATGGAACAGGGTAGATGAGCGAATCGAACAATTGAAGAATTTTCCGACAATATATGGCCTTTCTTATTGAAGAGAATTTACATTGCGTGGGCTCTAATTGGAATCAATTAAGTATCAATCTCTATTATTGGTGGATCATGCAAGGGTCGAAACTATTTTCGAACGTGAACGAAGATCAAAAAATCTCTATAGGCTATTATGTTATTTTGATATGTGATTGAATTCAAGCTGCAACACTTGCAGCTGCAGTTAGACCCAGACTACTTCCATCGTGTAGAATAATTTGCCTGTATAGGCCTAATCTTAATCCAATATTTATGTCCACGTGTAACCTGCATGTGGAGTAGGCCTGTGCTAAATGCTACAGTAGGTTACTGCGTGTTTCTTGAAGAAAAATCATGTGCTAGATTTACTAAGTTTAGACTAGGCTAAGTCTTACATGTATTTGTTTTAAATCTGCATAGGCCTACATTTGGCGCTTCCCTTCGGTTATTGTATACAGATCGGATTGATGACCAGACACCGATTTAAATTATCAGTCCATAACTTTCCTTGCCCGCCTTTCTCCGCTCACGATGTTGTAGGCCTGTACGCTCGATGAATCGATATGAACTAAGTCGTGGGGGTGAATGGCACAAGACCCCAACTACATAACAGTTGATGCGATGTTGAAATGTTCAACAAATGTCAGAGTGAATTATGGGATCCGTTCGGCTAATTTATAGTTTTGCCCGCATCTAGCCTTTAGCAATATTTATCTAGTTAGCCACGTCACATTTTGTTGAATTATTGCTTGAAACAAATCGAATTCGATAAAGATGGATGGCGAATAGATGACAACTGTCAGCGCGTTTTGTATGTTCGACCGTTTGACAGTAGAGACGAGGAGAGCCAGAGTCCGTAATGACAGGACCTATACTTACTGATCACCCAACTGCTCTTATTGTAGCTTACCCTAATAATGATATTTAATTCTACTACATTATATACGACTTCATAATATTAGTCTATCCTACGCCAAACATCTGACTGAACATTTGCCTATGTCGACTTTCGTCCTAAAGCCAATAGGTCGGTATAGGCTCCCTAAAATATAGGCAGAGCAGAATAATTAATCCATGCTTGTAAAGTCAGTATGCTTAAGTTCAGGTTTTGTCCGCAGCGCTTGGACCATACTGCATAATGCAAAAATTTGCAGAAGATTTTGCGGTAGATCTGTCGAAATGAATGCTCACCTCATTCAAGAATCGCATTACGCGCACGACATTTCAACATAATATAGCCTCTGTGACCTTGTGTGCTGTTGCATAACACTATTGCGTCAGATAAATGCGACCACAAAGTCGCCCAAAAAAATCACCCGACACTGTCGCCCACGAGCAAAACTGAGCTTTAGGCCTACGCCGGCCCATGTAAAGGCTATTTGTCATCAAAAGCATTAATAACGAGCACATGTTTCAACAACAGGCAACTAGTGGGTAGGCGTATGTACACACTATACAGTCTTGGCCTACGTTGACCTTTTGGGTTGTCAACATCCAGTGAATGAAACAGACGAAGAACGTAAAATAGCGCACGAGGATCGCATCTCGTCTGTTCTCTCAGCTACACCCGTGCGCGCTTGTCAGTTGGAATGGACGCACGTCAATCGACTCAAATCTAGGTACATTATAATATTTAGGCCTATGTATAGTCATAATTGTGGCGGGCTTAGCACTTTCACAGGGACGTCCACACATGTAGAACCCACTATGCTCCATCAGCCCCCCCCCTAGATAAAATATAACGATAATGAAAATGTTGAAATGTGGAGCGAAAACGTATTAGGCTAATGTAGCACATTGTAGATCTATCGAAAATTAAGTTATGCTGTTTATGTAGGCCTAGTGAAAACTTGACTTACATTAATTGTATGTTTAATTATTGTTGTCCCTTAGGCTATACATAATGCAGGCCTATAGCCTACATTACGTATACATAATACAGTACTCCTACCACTAAATTTACTGCTTGCATATACATTGTTTTATTTACTGTACATCCATGTACATACAGTGTACGGCCTTCATGACATTGCTGTATTATTCGATCCGCATTTTAATATTATGCCTATTCGATGCAGCTTCTTCGTTATAACAGTGAATGCTGTCTGGTTTTCAGATTAGTTGTAGTCCACCCGGAGCTGACCGCGCGCATAGTTTGCGGACTGAAGACGCGATCGACACGATGCTGCGCACACTTCGCGTGCTGATGCTCGTCTCCGTTCTGCTGGCCTTCAAATGCATTGATACGAAAGCGATTCCCGTGCCCCAGTCTCAACTTGAATCCCGCTTGGATTCAAATGTGTATGGATCCGACCCTGACCAATCCGTTTACTTCTCAGCGTATTCAAATGAAGGCCACGATAGCGACAGTGAGACACCGGAGTTTGAGTACGAGGATTCTTCTGGGTGCGATGGCGCAGAGCACTCGGGCGAGATATTCGACGATAACGATTACCTTGATTACGCAGTAGTGAAGGCTGTACCGTTCGTTCCAAATCCGAACCCAGTCGATGCAAGTGCGTCAACGACAAACGGAGAGTTGCCTCGTGCAATGCCATCTTCCACAAGCAATGCTGCGCACGCAACACCTTCAGCAAATTGCGACACCGCGACTACCGAAAAAACCGCGTGGTCCAAATTTTTCACCTCTATTAGGCCTACTCCTGCTAGCAGTGAAAGCCGCCAAGGTAGCACAGTAGAGGCGAGGCTTGTCAGCGGAAATGATTCTAGTACGTCAGCGCCGAAAGTGGTGACGGGAACTGAAGGAATCACAGCGCGAGCCACGACATATGAGCAAACTGCAGAGGCTTTTACCGGGAGGGGTACTGCAGATGCGAAAGCTAGTGATGCCACCACGCCTGGGGCAACAGCAAATCTGGCCAGTGTACAAATTACGAACGCAAGTACCCAACCCTCTACTCCAAAAATTGGAGGCACACCGACAAGCCAAGTTGATCTTCATACTCAACAAACTGGGACAGCTGAAGAGAAGAGACCCACTGCATTCACGACCGTTGTCACAGCTTCCAGCGCAAACACTCGTCAGGCCACTCGTGCAAGCACATCAATATTCGCTGCTACTGAAATTCCACTTGTAGCGCAATCAACAGAGTGCCAAGAAGTAGTGACTGAAGGCAGCACTAAAGTCGCGACTGCCGCTGCAGTGATCCGCGAGAGTAGCACAGTTGCTTCAACAGCTATTAGCGCCAACGTGTCTGAGACTTCCGTTACTTCAGAGAGGACACCGACTACACATAGGTTCTCTAGTGTCTCCAGCAAGCCGATAGAAGCCTCATCCGAAGGAACGTACGCAACATCTGGCACCACTGCGAATTTATTGGCGCAAGTAACATCGTTGGTTACAGAAGGCAACCGTGCAACAACTCTTGCGTCGCGTCGCAGCCCGGACAACACGGCAATCACAACTGCTAAGGCTTCTCTTGAAGCTTCTACCGCTTCCTCAACCAGTGAATCCAAAGCAACAATTTCGTCAGAGACACATTTTACTACAGCGGCAATCACGAACAAACAGCTCAACGCTTCAACTCTATCGACGCCTTCCGTCACAGAACTTTTACATGCTGTTTTATCAACGAAATTAAATGAGGCAACGACGGAGACAACAACAAAACCCACAGATTCTTCTGGATATACCAATGTTGTCAACAACGCATACACAACAGAGGCTACAGCTAGAGCGACAGAGACCACAACCAAAGTCACACCATCTACCGGAAATACCAATCTTGTCACTACTGCACACACAACAGAGGCTACCACCAAAGTCACATCCTCTACCGGTAATACCAATCTTGTCACTACTGCACACACAACAGAGGCTACAACCAAAGTCACATCCTCTACCGGTAATACCAATCTTGTCACTACTGCACACACAACAGAGGCTACAACCAAAGTCACATCCTCTACCGGTAATACCAATCTTGTCACTACTGCACACACAACAGAGGCTACAACCAAAGTCAC
>JAQIWG010006981.1:0-12767 GCA_034695025.1 Chamaedrilus cognettii
GGCGGGGTTTGGGTGCTGGCAGATACATTTTCTTTCATGCTGAACTCACAAACGGCGGCAGGAGGGAAAAGTGGTGCCCATGTAAATTTTTCAAACTTACATTTTCTTACCTCAGTGCGCACATAGATCAACAATTTTGAAACTATGGTTTAGTATTTTTTGGGGGTTGACAAATTTCAGGGGAGGGTGTAGATTTTTTGGACACATTTCCTACGTAAAAAACACAATTAATTTTTCAAATAATTTGAAGGGGTTTGACCTCAAAGACTTCCCCCAGTCTACGGCCCCGATGGCCGGTGAAACGGGCATTAAACTGACTCGTTGAATTGTCCGAGGAGGCCGGTGAGGTGGTAGGTGCTCCCGGGTCGCTCGAGGTGACAAATGAAGGTCAGGTCATCGTCCGTGTCCAATAGGACGTCATCGTAGCGCACGGTCACGTGCCACGACATGTCCGTGCCGCCGTCACTCTGAGCAGAGCAACACGTACTACATGCTTTTGACAAGTCTTTCGTTTTTAGACAAGTCTTTAGTTTGTAGACAAGTTTTTTGTTTTTAGACAAGACTTTCGTTTTTAGACTAGTCTTCAGTTTTTTCACAAGTCTTTAGGCTTCGTCGACAGCTTCTTGATTGCAGTCGACAACTCATTTATAGCCGTCGACAAATTTTTTGTTGCAGTCGACATCTTCTTCATTGTAGTCGACAACTTATATATTGCAGTCAACGACTTATTTCCTGCAGTCGACAACTCTGGGCTATGACGCCATGGCACTGTGCGACCCACCTGAGAGCTCTCCGCAACCCACTTGAGGGTCGCGACCCACGGTTTGAAAATCACTGATCTAGAGGCCTCAAGCCTGTTGAAAAACTGCAATCTTCTAAGTTCTTCTTCTCATATGGCCCGCAACAAAATTTACGGACTAAAAATCATATATCTCATCAATATAGGATTGTAGATTTTCTGAGTTAGTCCTCATTTGCTTGACCTTTTTGCATTGCCTCTAAGTATAATGCAGCTTCTAGGACAAACACCGACCGTGAACGCGTGGCCTAGAAATCCTTTTGACCTTGCGAGTGTTAAGCAAGAGGTGTCAAAAACGTTACCACAGGGATATTTGACAAAAGTTAACCTGTTGTGCATTGTTTTTGCTTGAAGCAATAGGACTAAATACATATAGTTAAATAAATGCGTGAATAGAAACACAACAGTTCACAGTTGACATACCGCCGTTGTGTTTGTCGCTCCGCCGCAGTCCCTAAACCCAATGACCTTGATCATCTGACTCGGGTCAGCGGGGTCAGGATCAAAGGTGCAAGCGGGGTCATCCTCGCGCCCCCGCACGTACACGGCGCCCCTGAACGCCGCCCCCAGCTTGCCCCCCGCCTCTAGCTCGCCCCCCACCCTTAGCTCGCCCCCCGCCCCCTCGTCCCCCGCCCCGCCCACGAGGGGCGCAATACGAATCTCCATGGCATCGGCAGCACAGCGATGAGTTACTGCAGACGCATTGGCGCACGACAAATCAATTTATTATTTCATCTACATTTAGACACACCGCTCAATGCTAGTGGCTCATCTCGTGCTTGACACACAAATTATTGCACGCATTGGATTATTGTTATTATTATAATTATAATTCACCCCATAAATGGCGTTGTTGACTGTTAACTTGACTGCAATAGGTCTTCTGAAGTGACCTTAAGGAATCAAGCAATAGTAACATCGTTTACACTAAAATGCTGCAATTTCTGAGGTAGTTGTCAATCCCTGTTTTGGGCCGCATGCGCCTTCAGTAGCATCTCTCTGCAGCAGACAAGCATGCGCCGTGAGTCCCCATGATTAACTGCGAGTTGATCAATCAAAATAAGTGCTAATCCTTAGCAATTTTGTATTTCAATAGTGAGCTTCGATGACATTGGTAAACATCCGCATAAAGTGCAACTTAATACATTCATAATATTAAGCCCCGGTGAACGGATTAAAACGTAAGTTAAAGAATTTGATGTAGTGATGAATCATTCAATATCGGTCGCATATTTAGCTTTTTTAGCGGTCTACATTTAGCGGTCTACAATTATCGGTCTACATTTATCGGTCTACATTTATCGGTCTACATTTAGCGGTCTACATTTATCGGTCTACATTTAGCGGTCTACATTTAGCGGTCTACATTTAGCGGTCTACATTTAGCGGTCTACATTTAGTGGTTTACATCTGGGATTGTAATTTCCATTCATCTTTCTGCACATGTAGGCCTACATTGTGTGAATATGAAATCAGCTCTATTAGCCTACTTCATGCAACAATCAATCAATTAAATGCGTTCTTTCTATGCAGTACAAATTATTGCACCAATAAATGCCTTATGTAACTTTGGCAGGTTTTGCAACGTCAGCGCCTACCTCTGCGTTTCTCGCATCTGGGCCCATAAAACGCTTCGCTGCAGTAGCACAGCTGCTGCTGCAGCAGCGGCAGCTGCTCCTTTAGCTGCACCTGTTCCTCTTCCTCCTCCACCTCCACAACGTTCCTCACAAGACTGCTGTCATTCAGTGTCCCCGAGTTAGTCGCCGCCTGAACATCGCTTTGGTCCTTGGGTCCGGGAGTGAACTGGTCCGTGGGTTCGGGGGTGAACTGATCCGTGGTGATGGAGGCGATAGGACGAGAGTAGCAGGTGCCTCCGTTACGACATGGCGGGTCGCAGGCTGCCAGCACGGCGTCTGAATAAAGTACAGGCCTATACCATCATCGTCGAGTCTAGGGTTGCAGCGATTCGTCATTTTTCTTGCTGAACGAAATGTTAAGGGCCTTGAGAGAGATTCGGAGCATTTTACCGAAAATGCAGCAGCTGTGGACGATATAAGCATTTTAAAAGGAATGACATTTTATGTAGGCTAGGCCATTTTTGCGTTTATCGATTCATGAACTTTAGAGCATCAAGTATTATGGCGTTATAACATGATATTGAGTCCTGGTTTCGCCCTCTTGGATTATAGCCAACAGACAGTACACAGTCCCAGGTGCAGTGCAAGATTGCATCCAATGTCATGATTATGACGAACAAGAACAATTCACAACAGTCTATCCGTGTAGTCAATAAAAGCTTTCAAATCAGAGATGCGACCTATAGACGCTGTACAGACAAGACACACACTACAGGCTGCAGATAGGCACAATCACATGAACTACGTGTAGTTGAATGTTTGACAGAGATTGCAATGGACTAGTTCACTCCAGTCCATTCGCGGCAGCCTAGGACACATGTAGCTGTTGTACTGCCACTGCTCTATTAACACTTCTCAATTAAACCTTAAACAGATTTTTTTACTTCAAATGGAGAAAATAATAAATGCATTTTTCGCCTAAACTTACGAATGGGGAGGGAGCAGTCGTGTCCCGCGCGACCCGTGGGGCATTGGCAGTGACCCCCACCTGTGGGGCACACGGCCCCTTCCTCACAAAGCGCCCCCGGTCGTAGACAGTTGAACGTCATGTAGACTTCAGCAGCAACCGTACACCGAATTCAATTTTACTATTGTGGACATGTCATTGTGTTCGTAAGTCACACATGGATTAATAGCGTAGGCTATAAATAATCAAATGAACAATAGATCTACAGCATACAGACCTTGTCTTGTGTCAACTTTCATTATAATTTATATTTAGTTAGCTATGCAATACACGTATAGTTTTTATGTCACACTAAAATACCCTAAATATAATAAATATAAATATAAATTTATACAAATATAATAAACATATATTTATTAATATAAATATAATAAATATACTAAAGACCCTACATATATAAATATAGGCTGCCAGACTTCTCTCAATCAACGTCACTAATAAAAAATGATGTTGCATTATGGGGAAGAATATCACAAAATTACTGCAACATTTAGGCAGATGATCCACAATTAAGAATTCTATCGTCTACTTGTCGGTACGCAGAGCATTATTGCTCAATTTCAGTCAAAAAGAAAATAGTTTTCCTGCGGCATGCGGCTCCAGGCCCATATTTAGGCCTAGAGCTAGCGACGGAGACTTAACTCTTTGCAATGTTATCTAACTTTTTGCTATGTTAAGCTTATTTAAACTTTTACATGTTACTCACTGTTAGACGTGCCCGACCCCGCGCTGCCAGCCGGCTCATCCTGCTGCACCAGTCCCCCACCAAGCCCTGCCGAGCCCCGCTCAGCGATCCCGTTTCCCCCATCCTGCAGTCCCGCTGAGCCCCGCTGAGGGACGCCGTTCCCCCTGAACCCCTCATCTCCCAACTTAAGCACACCACGAGAGGCACCGCTCACCAGACTGTTTCCAGGCGCAAGATCCTCGAATCTGGGAGTCGAACTGGGAGGCGGGAGAAAATTGAAAGATGGAGTAGCCAGACTGGGTTGATTCGTCGAGGCGGGTATCGCTTCGTTAGGGAATGAATTAAGCGTGATGTCATCAAGGGGGCTCGGCGTGGGGCGAATTGTGGTGATTAGGGGTGAAGCGCGAGGGGGGGTGGGGGAGAAGGGCACGGTGGAGGGAATGGATGGGGTTTGGGGGGAGGAGGGAGTTTGATCGGGGGCGTTAGCAGGGGTTTGGGCGGAAGCGAGGACGAGAGCGGAAAGTAGACACAGCCAGGAACTGAGCGCAGCACGTGATGACATTGCTTCACGTTTGTGAACCAGTCGACTTTGCCTCTTAGCCTGATCAAAACACACAATGCACGCTATGCTGTTCTACAATTATGCATATCATTCCGTAGTTGTCTTGTCAAGTCTACAGCAGTTGTGTATTATACAATTGTAGCTGCACGGCAACACATCTTGTACAACTTTTGATGCGTAACTCGCAAGCCCAGTTATTGTTCAATAGACAGTTATTTTAATCATCTTAAATCTATCCAATAACTCTTAATTGAGTCCTCACTATTAGGAATACATGTACAATTAGACCGCGTGTATTTTGATCAATGGAAGAGGCCTAGGGTCCTACATCATGTACAATGAACATGATCTGATATCAATCATTAACGCCGGCAGTAGAAATTCAGAAATATTAACGCAATAATATAGCGATCAAGTCCCGAGGATTAAATTGTGAATTTGTATCGCTTGCAGCCTTGCAGGATATATAGCTAAACGAAATCGTTACACTCGCAATAATTATCATAATTATGCATAAACAAATAGGCCAAATGAATCGATTAGGTTAGCAGCCAAGGTAGCATACTATGATCACATACCTGGCTTGGTATAATAGCCAAGCGGTCCACAAATACTTTAGTCTAAATTAATTGGGCGAGTCACGCATTTCGACGTGCCTCAGGCCTGTTATAGTATAAAGCGCTGTTCACAAGGCAGCAGCGTTGATGCTGTCTTCCGTCGCCCGCGGTCGTGCGAAATTGTCTTGCTCGACGCAGTGCACGCATTCTACACACAACCAGCCGAGAGTCGGCATATAGGCCTCGGCCTATATAGGCCTACATGTAGGCTCTCACTCAACTCTCATCCTCAACCCTCATTCTAAACTCGATCTCAGCTCTCATCCTCAACTCTCAGCTCTCATCCTCAACTCTTAGTTCTCATCCTCAACTCTCCGCTCTCATCCTCAACTCTCAACTCTCATCCTCATCTCTCATCCTCAACTCTCAACTCTCATCCTCAACTCTTATCCTCGACTCTTAACTCTCATCCTCAACTCCTATCTCTCATCCTCAACTCTTATCTCTCATCCTCAACTCTTATCTGTCATCCTCAACTCTTATCTCTCATCCTCAACTCGCATCCTTAACTCTCAACTCTCATCCTCAACTCTCAACCCTCAACTCTCATCCTCAACTCCCAACTCTCATCCTCAACTCTCAACTCACATCCTCTACTTTCAACTCTCATCCTCGACTTTAATTTTTGAGGTGGGTTATTTGAATGGCCCGGCGCCGCCGACAATGACAGGTCGCGCAGACCACTAGACTAAGAGTCGATTTCATAGTCGTTCCTCAACTCCTACCTCGACTCCTACCTTGACCTAGAAAGACAATTTAACAGCAGCCCATAACTGACATTCACGAAAGCTTTTTGCTTAGTCCATTTGAATTAATATACCAGGTCGTTAAATTAACGTGACGTCAGATTTAAAGAAAAATGATTTTGTTTTCATTGATTTTAAATTAGTGATTTCTTGTGGAAATAAATTTGAGCCTTTAAAATTTTGAAATAAATTTGGAGTTTTCTCGAACGGCAGATATGGGCTGCTGTTAAATTGTCTTTCTAGGTCAAGGTAGGAGTCGAGGTAGGAGTTGAGGAACGACTATGAAATCGACTCTAAACCCTCCACTTAAGTTAACGCGTTATCATAACCGGTAGCGTCGCCAGAATTTTAGTTTAGGTGGAGCACTTGAAAATTTGCATATGAGATGTAATTTATATCTTATAAGAAAGTAGCAGTATAAGTAAGTACATTTGGTATGCATGTATTTGTAAGTATGCTATTTTGTCATTTGCATCTTGATATTTGTAGGCCCGATTTTAAGCGGTTATGAATACTACCATTACTGGCCGGCTTTGAAATTCATTACAGAATTCGCTAAAACGGCATTAGGCCTATTTATTATTAAAGCAAGTCTTTTGAGGAACGTTCGGATGTGGCACGCGCCACAGTGCCTCATAGCTGGCGACACCACTGCCTATAACCACTCAAAAATATTATAGCTTAACAATAATATTAATATGAAGTATCTCGGAGTCAAAAATTGGAAAGTTACGTTTTTCGCAGTGGATGCCAGAAGTAAAAGCTCAATAAAAAGATTTCTCAACATGCGCCGCATTTGTTACCCACGAAGGCTGGCAGAAGCCGTTTTTCACCCGCCTTGCAAAAAGGATGGGAACCACCGAAATAGATGATTTGAGGTCAATATTCGGGCATCAATTTTTGGTGTTTCATTGAAAAAACTAGTCTTTTTTATGGAAGACCAAAAATTGACTCCCGAAAATTGACCCCAAATCATCTATTTTAATCTTAAATTCAAACATGCGGAGGCAACGTTTGAGCATTGAGACAACAACATAGGCTAGTCTCTTACACCGGACTTCCTTTACTTTGGAAGTAGTTCACTAGTTTCAAAACTGTCCTAATTTTTCCAACGACGCGCATGCCAAAAATAAAATAATAAAGCAACATAAATTAATGCGATTTACTTCAGATGCACACTGATGCAATTTTCAGATGATCTTAGATCTTAAACTTAGATGTAATAATCGGAAACAATATTACAGGAAATTTCTTGTCAGTAACACCTCAAAGCAAAATGATGTGGTACCTGAGAAATAAACAGAAAATAGAACGCTGCCGTTAACAGGACTCGCACTTATATGAACTGAACTCATAGCATCAAGTATTTCAAATTTAATGGCGATAACAGATTTTGATAAACATAAACGAGCGGCAAGCTCGTTTTAATTATTTCACCATTCGTGGAACACCTTAAAATAATGCGCAATAAAAAACGCCATTCGAAAATTATGAACTTAACAAATTATACGAAGAAACATTTTCTTGTTAAAAATCTGATACGGGTATTTCTTGAAGTGAGCTTTGTTTCGGAAGACGGACATTGTGAAATATTATCTTCCACTGAAAATCCTATTCTAAGAAAATAAACTGGCATTGTGCATAATGCGTTCGTAGGAATCTACTTCTACAAATGAAATTGATTGGTTACTGCAAGCCATACCAGCCAGTCAATGCTGGCGCCACATGGTATCAGATCAAAGAGGCAGTGCCTGTAAAACATGATATTTTTGCGCACAATATAATTGTGGCGAATTTCACGAATCGGTCAAACTCGCAAAAATTACATGCAGCGAAAATAAAGCTGCAAAACGCCCTGTAAAATGCGAAGATTATGCGCAGCTACATTTCTTATAGGAAAAATCGCGAAAATAACATGCAGCTAAAATTTCATGTTTTACACTACGGTACCATAATCAAAATGTGTAAAGTAAATCAATATATACAATAGTGATATCTATAATCGTATCCTACACTTCACTCAACCATCCAAGGCCAGCATTAAATATCTCATTCTACAACAACTTCGACAACGATTCATTTGGCAATACTTTAAAGCAAAAATTCACAATCAAAAAATATTCTTCCAAAAATCCCTTAAACTTGTAAGAAATATTTTTATAACCAAGAAAAAAATCAAAAAAATTTAATACTTGACTAGCTTTGTGCAACATTTAAATTGACAGATCTGCTTCAATGTCTCACAAGAAAAAAATTCAACTGAATGAAAGAATCTTTTGATTTTTTACAATGTATTTTTTTTTATTGCTTACCCTGGCGTTACACAATAAAGAGTTTTTTTTAAACTGTCACAGGCAATGGGTTTTGGCCTTCGGCCACAATTTCTTAGATACCCATCTAAAAATATAACTTGAATCCTCTTGAATTATTTTAATGTTCTGTTTCTACCCAGTTGTCTATAAAAAAGTTGCCCCACACTTTCACCCGTCACGCAACAATTCCTGCCAAATTGATATTAATTTAACAATCAAAAGTCAAACTTCAAACTTAACAGTCAAATTTCAAAAGCTTATATTTAATTACGATATTACCAGGCATAATGAAGACCGTTGTGTACATACTCCAAGTGCTATACTTATGCACCCAGACGCGCCTTGATACGTATACGCTAGTGTATGAAAAGCAAGACGCAACATTTTCTTGCATCACCGTGTACATGCATAAAAATGTTCCTCAATTATGAATAGATTGAATGAAACAATAAAAGTTTTTTAATTCAGAAACTTGAAAGAAATAGTTAATTGTGCATTAGGGCTTACAGCCTAGTGGAGTTAATTCTGGCGCAACAATTTTGGATATACTATGTACAATGAACAATAGCATTAAATCTTCCTGATAGAAGTGATAATATAGTATCAACAAAGAATGAACGACAGAAAAAAGAATAAAAAAAGAAATGACTTATTTGCTATGCACCTTTAAATACAAATACAAATGCACAATAGCACGCCTTAGTTAAGTAACTCGCATAAGAATAAACTACGAGTCAAAGAACAGCAATCGCATATATAAACAAAACGTTCCATAAACGGCAAAAAAATCAAACGCTGATAATTAGTAGGGGCAGCAGTTTTTACACCGGCAATTCGTACATCAAAGCCCTCACAAGAAAATCCATCTAAAGAAACATCAAAACCAAACAATATTTACCTTATGTCCGATAATAAATAATGTGGCAAATAACGAGGCGGCTAATTTTGTTATTATAAACTTGAGATAAGGAATAATTTCTGGAGCACAATACAATCTGCAATATAATTTTGACTCAATTAAATATTATTTCAAGTTCAACTCCATGAAACCGAATATGCTTCCGCTGCATTCAACAAGACAATCAAATGCATATAAACTGTGCAGTATGAGTCAGCTGCCACCACCGGCCAGGCTATGTGTCAACATATCCCAGGGGTTCCCAAAGTGCGGCACGCACGTGTCACAAGTGGCACGCCACGACTTTTTAAGTGGCACGCGGAACCGTCGCTGAAAGTGTCACATTTGCACCCGTCGCGTGTCATTGTGGTACGCGACAGACAAACTACATTTACACCCGGCGCGTGTCAGTGTCGACAGGCAAACAGACAAGGACTGTTAAGAACGACATCGAAATTTCTGTCACCACTCCCCCCCCTCCCGGTCGCGAGTTCCGGTTCTGCAGGAGAAGCAATTTGCCGGCGACTTTTTGAGTGGCACGTGAGGCTTTGCTGAACAAAAATGTGGCACGAGGCAGAAAAACTTTGGCAACCACAGACATATCCTATCAAAAATCCTCATACAAACCTGTGTCTATCTTTTAAGCAGTGCCCGTTGAAGATTTTTTTTTATTCGCCAAAAATTCTCCAAAAGAATTTTTTTGCCAGGCCAGACATATTATCTCAAAGTCAATCCTGTATGCTGTTCCTTCTGGTGCACACTGGAACATAGTAAATCTATTACCTGTTCATCATCATTGAATGATTGAACTTCTACAAAAAAAATGCTGATTAATACAAAATTTGCCGATGCTTTCGCCAATTAGCCCAAAAAAATGCAACTGCCAGACAAAAATTTTCAGATTTGGGCTATCGGAAAAATAAATAAATTGACGATTGACCCTGCGCCCAAGATAAATAGTAACGGGCTGATAAGATCATCTAAAGATGATAAAACTGAGTCCAGCACTTAAGCCCATACTCACCGTTGCGAGATAACTGCAAGTTGGCACAAACGGCTGAGTATCTAAGGCCCAGCTGCTCAATCGCAAGCTATTTGGTTTCAAGTAAACAGAACAAAAATGTGGTCAGGACCCAATCAGATCTCGCAAATTAGATCGGAGATATTTAGATAACTCGCCATTATTGGAGAGTTACTCAAATAATCCAAGATCATTCAAATAACTCTCTATTGAACAACTAGGCATTAGTAAGAAAGTGACTTTGTCAACGCTTATGCGGAGCGCGACATATGTCTTTTGGTTTATAATCCGGGAATTAAGCAAACTGGTAGTTAACTCGCAACGGTGAGTACGGGCCTTAATTACGACACGTCATACGTAACTCTCCACGCTCCACAGTCAACGAGATCATAATTGCTGCGCAAACAGATTAAAATCGGAAGAGCAATTAGCGCGACAGTTTTGGCACAACAGAATTTTTTGGCACGACATAGTTTTTGCACAACAGTTTTTGCGCTACTAGGCGACGATGGAAGCCCAAATGTTTGTAGAACAACAAAAATCATAACTGGCAGATAAATCTTGCTCATACCAACCAACAGCGAGATGACTTGAGCACAGCTGTACCGCAAAACAACTTTAACATCATCAGAAAATTAACTCTAACTTTGATTCGTTTATTCCCGACTCTTGAATTAGATTTAAATCAGCTGTAAATCAACTCTCGGTCATTAATTGCAACAGATTCCAGTAACCCGCTGGGCAATTCATCGCAATCTAAACTGTCGAAAACTTCTTCCGTTAGTCTCGCATTCATGCTCGCAGCAAAAGTCCACATAATGTGCAGAGGTGGCAAGACGATACGTATTTCATTATGATTCTAGACAATTCGTTCGGCTAGACAAGAGGAATGTTGGTCGCTGTGGATTCGGTGCTGGGCTGTGAGAAGAGAGGAAATCGCGTCGGTTTAACGCCGGCCGGTGCGCCAAACTTTAGCCGGAGAGCCTGCACGGCTATCAGAGAGCCAGCAAGCATCGCCACGTAACCGAACACCTGCAGGATAAACAAAACATTGCCGAGGAATTTAAAACGATACGCACAAGCAAGCAATACTTCAAAAATATTTGTGAACAAAACTAGCCAAGCAAAACTAACGAATACTATCTATGAACTCTGCTACTAACATCAAAAAGTTACAGTTAAGCTTAATTGGTTTTCTTCTGTCACTCACACAAGTTTATTGAGCAATGCATACAAGTCTATTGAGCATAATATCATTAGATATATGATGACAATATAAGCATGAAGTGCAGCAAACTAAATGATCATTTAATTTACAGTTTTTTTCTTAAATAAATTAATAAATATAAAACTGACCTTCATTCATCATTTAATCTGTCAATGTCCATGTTTTCACACAGGTTTAGACGTTTTCACCTGCCTTGATAAGAACTGCTGGAGCTGGGTTTTTACGGCAGGATGCCCTTCCTGATGCCAACCAAATAAATAATGATCTGGCGCGGGGTTAGCAGCTAGCGACACTTTGTGTGTTTAACAGCCTTGCTGAAGGGCCTGTAACGCCATGGCTTCATAGTTGCCGGCGCGGGGACTTGAACCCTGGTCCTCTGGACACGAAGTCCGATGCCTTAACCACTACACCACAGCACCTTGCTGATAGTTAACTGCACTCTCATTTACGCTTATGCCTCGTTGAAATCTTAAATAAATAAATAAAATATGATACAACACAATCTAAGTATTTATTTAATATTTAACACAAACTAAGACGATAACAAGAGCACAGTAGTTACCACGCTGCCTATCAGTTGGTGGATGGTCCAGGTCACTACGCCGAGCTCCGGATGGTTGCCATAGCAACGCAAGGCGTCGACGACCATGGATGTAGCCACAAGGGAGAACAGCGCCAGGGGGCAGCACGTGCAGATGTCCTGCAGCAACCAGCCAATCCTGCGCTTCGTTGCTAGGTCAGTTACAATAGTACACCACAGAAAAGTGAGATCGCATTATGTGTATTTTGGGGTAAAATTTTTTAACTTATGTACTTTTGAAGAAATTCCTCAGTTTGACGCATTTTTCATAAATTTAGCTTTTTTGTGCATTTTTTACATACACTTGTCATTTTCAGCATTATTTCAAACTATCTACAATGCCAAATGAAATTTGGGTTAATTTCTATTAAAATTCTAATTTCAAAACAATTATTTCATATTTTGTACTATTAAAATAGATATAGATTTGAGAAATCAGATAATATGACAGTGAAACGAGGATGTTGAAGCAGTTTTCAGTGAATTTATCATTCTTTCTTGAATAGCAACATTTCTTTATTTTGCTGCATTTTACGTGCGCAAAAAATGCTACTTTTGAAAATGCCGCATTTTCTTTGCATTTAACTACACTCTTCTGCAGTCCTTAATAATACCTCCTAAAATTAATCTCAACTTGCTATATCACTGAAATACCTTAATTCTAATCCTACAACCAGCGAGCAATACTGATACCAAACACATGATTTAACAATAG
>JAQIWG010006982.1:0-12764 GCA_034695025.1 Chamaedrilus cognettii
GCATCCCCTCATCCCCTCCATGGATCCGTCTTTGCTGGGCTGTACGCTGCGAAATAACATTCATAATTTTGATTTTTATAATTAAGACTAAAATTTGATATAAGACTAATTTATTAATTCAATCGCTAATTGCTACAAAATAAATATTTTACAATTATAATCATAATTTGCAGAATTCACGGCGAGCCGGTATTACCATCAACAGTGGCGTCGTCAGCTACGGGCACTGTGGCAAGTGCCACACCTAGCCTAAATTTTTGACCAGAAACTTTTAAAATAAAGTGAGAAACAGGGCATGTATCGCAGCGAATTTCTGTTGTAAATTTCAAAATCGCCCTCTAGTGATCGTAGTCTTATAGGGCTAACTGATTAAAATTGTGCATATCACGCTGCAAGTCGTTATACAGTCATACTGAAATTGATATCTAACATGCAATTTTGTTTGCGCCCCACCTGAACTCAAATGCTGGCGACGCCACTGGCCATAAATTTATTTGGCATCGATTCCACACTTGTCCAATGTAACTGCCTCTCGATGACGAAAGGGGCGTTGCATTTTTTAATTTTATTTAGTGAAAGTCATTATTAAAGAGTAGACCCAATGCGGAACTTAAACAACGTTGCTGACCAAAAGCAAGATTCGACACCTACGACATCCTCAACTTGCGTTGTGATTGAGTGATTTAGGCGGTTATAGATTCAACTTTGGCATGACGCATTGTGATTGAACCGTCTATTGGTCATAACGTCAGAGGCGTCAAATTTTGACGGCCGCACCGCAGTTAGCTTTACGGCCTTTCAAAGCTCAGTGAACTCTTTAACTATGTCATTGGTCAAAATTATCCACAACAGCCTGGATGGCGTCCGTTTTTGGCGGGCACTTCCACAACAAGTGCATATTCTGTGTCTTATAGCTGATTGCTCGACCTCGATTTGAGTGCGATTTAAGTGCGATTTAGTGACGTAGTCCGATTTAACGAAATTTTCTGTTGCTCCACCTGGATTTAGCGAGCAATCTGCGAATTAATTTTCCAATTCGCACATTTCTGCGAATTAAGTGCGATTTAACGGCCAAAACATCGGATAGTCAATTACCTTTCAGGATTCAAATTTTCACGTTATTATTAAACATTCACTACTATTGACACGTATTAATACGATTAGAGCCTTCCGGAACGCTAATATATTAACACCAGGATTCAGTAATATTTTAGCACATTTGCTAAATAGCACTTTAACCGAGAAAAATCGTCGAGCAACCCAGCAATTTCAAACTGCAGTTTAGGTAATGCGCGATTTAGCACTTTTAAAAATCGAGGTCGAGCAATCAGCAGTTAGCGCAAATAATCATGTGTACAAACTAGGGTATAGAAATCTACCCCTAAATCTCAGATCAAGCAATGTCATTCTTGGTCAGGCGAATCACCTGTCGTCTCTTATTCGAACTTTCTGAGATTGGTGAATACGACGACGATTTCAAATCAAACTGATGCGTATATTGAGCCGTGTGTAGTAAGATGATGCAGTGGCGCCGATGACATTGCGCACTAGTGCTGGCTGAGCAGCAGGCGCAGGGCGGAGAGCGCAGCGACCAGGAGCAGCACGCTGGTCTGGAGAGCGCCCGAGCCTTACGAAAAGTCATAACAAAAGTGTGCTGATAATTGATCACACGGTTTATAGCAGCTGATATGAAGAAGCCTACATGTATGTGAGCAGCTATGAAGAAGGAGGACATACGAAGAATAGAAGCCTTTGAAATGTGGGTATGGAGAAGAACGGAGAAGATTAGCAGAAGAGAGAAGATAACAGATAAAGAATTGTCGAGGAGAGTGGGGGAAACAAGGATTATGATAAAAGTTAGTCACAAGAAGGAAAAACTGGAATTGGACATGTAATGAGAGGAGAGGAATTGCAAGAGAATTGTCGAGAGATATGATGAAGGGAAGAATGGAGGGAAAGAGAGGACCGGGAAGGCCACGCATCGGGATGAAAGACGACCTGCTTGGGAAGGAATCGCAGACCTAGGCAGAGATGAAGAGAAGGGCCGAGGATCGGCTAGTGTGAAAGATTTG
This sequence comes from Chamaedrilus cognettii, assembly GCA_034695025.1. Classification (NCBI taxonomy): domain Eukaryota; kingdom Metazoa; phylum Annelida; class Clitellata; order Enchytraeida; family Enchytraeidae; genus Chamaedrilus; species Chamaedrilus cognettii. Next base: position 2,073 of record JAQIWG010006982.1, read on the forward strand.
GATACCAAATACCTGCCATTTGACAGAATACTGAAGAAGAAGAAGTAGCCTACTGTGCACTGCAAAATGCTAGTTGGCAACAACACTTCCTTTTCCAAAGTAGCAAAGCGCTGTTTCATCAATGTTTTCAATGTAACTTAGCGTAAAAATTTAAACCAAATAGTTCATTCATCGACGAATATTCTATTCATCAACGTAACTTAATATAAAAATATCTTGCAATAAATTTATATCATAAACTTACGAAACTGAAATAGCCAATTATGTTTTCTTTTCCTCAAAGTTACCACCCGGTCTTTGCAATAGGCTCGCGATGAGAGTCAATTTCTACACCGCATATCAAAACTTAACGACTCACAATAATTTCTTCAATAACTGCGAAACGCAAAAAGCGTTGTCAGTTAAACTTCTAGCAAATTAACTCGAACCATTACTTCATATTTCTACCAATTTTTGTTAAATTCCATAGAGAGGTTAAAAAGATACAAGTAGTCCAAATTGACCTATAGTCTGTTGCACTTCTCCCGCACCTACGATTCAAGCAAACGATGTTTTTCCATCTCCGTTTGCATGACATATTCTTGGTGCGTTAAAAGTGCAATATACATACATATATACCTGTAAAACACGCGTCAACCAAGCTGAGAAACTACTTAATCGCTATTTGCATCAACAATTTTCTGGTAATTATCTATTTTATATTCCACTTCAGCAACTGTTAGCAATGCAGGAATGCACACTTCATGTTTCAACTATATTTGCGTACAGCGTGCACTTAAAACGATAGGCGAGCGTGGAATAAGATAAGAAGCGAAGAGAAGAAGAATGACTCAAAAGCGCCGGGCGTCAAAGTGGCGCGCTGCATTATTATGAAAATTTAGCAGCACCGAAGTCGAACACCTAAAGCATAGAATAGACGAAAAGTGGGATCAAATTTGAACATTCTGTACATGTAGTGTGAACGGAAATAAAGCTGTTTTCTATTTTGGTTGACGAATCTGTAGGCGAAATTCGACTACTTGTATCTTTTTAACTACTGGATGACATTCAACGAAATGTGAGTAGAAATGCTAAGCAATGATTCAAGTTAATGTGGTAACAATTTCATTGACAACGCTTTTTGCGTTTCATTGTTATTGAAGAAATTCGTTGGGTCTTTTAATTTTTGTGACACGGTGTGGAATAACGAGGCCTCGTGTGAACATTGAACAGTGCCAAAATCGAATGGTCAGAACTTTGGAAGTACAAAGGATTGTTTGACAAAAACACCCAGGGGCGGATCTACGTTGGGGATGAGAGGGGATGCATGCCCTTCATCTGTCAAGTCAAGTTTTGTCAATGCAAAAAGTTAAATCAAGCAAAGGCAAGTTCAAATTAAGGGAAATCAAGGCATTTATGGTGAATATCCCCTCTGAACCAGAACGAATCAATCCCCTTCCCCCACTAGTATGCGGAGTTAAGTTACTTGTCAAGTCAACAGAAGATGTAAATGTGGAACAAAAACATTCCGACAGCATCCCCCCCCTCCCCCTCCCCGACCGCCACTCCTGCAGTGGAGGGAATCATCTCCTCCGCCAAGAATTCCTGGAATCGCCCGTGTAAACACCTGCTACAACGGGATATAAGACAGGGTACCCATACCGCTGCGTGCCTCCAGTTTAAAGGTGGTCGCCGAGGTGGCGCTGCCCTGGATGTTGGCGTACACGACTCCCTCCGCGCTGCTCTCGTCGGCGTGGACGCGCATCGCCTCACCGCTCGCGTTGCGGTACGGAATGAAGATGGTGCCAGGCCTGCCAAGCTCCGCGTGCACGAACTGGTCGTGAAAGGAGGCGCTCGGGTAAGTCGTGAAGGAAAGGTATAACGTCGCGTTACCGAGCGTTATCGAAATCTAGGCCACCATTCACCGTCATAAATGGACCAAGTTTAAGAAGTTTTCAAAAACATGCTATTTTAGCCGTTAGTTCAGATTAATTATTGATCTTGTTTGACAAGCAAATGGGCGAAGTGCGATAATTGAATTTAAATAAGCAACAGTCTTCAAAATATAAAGACTGTTGCGCTTCAAAATATAAAGACTGTTGCGCTTCAAAATATAAAGACTGTTGCGCTTCAAAATATGAAGATCGTAAGCAATTTTACAATTAAGGTCCAGGCTGTCATATCATCATAAACACATAAAAATTATACTATACAATACTGCAAAAGCATAATGTTGTTAGATTATTCAACTTTATTTTATATGCAAGCAGTTAATTTACACCGACGTGTTATTCAAACCGTTTGTTTGGCTATGACGCCTGATAATTTTACAACAGCATTCAAAATGTCGCACCTCATCATACATATAATACACCTTTTCATACACAATCAACCCTACCTGGATCTCTGTCTGTAAGTCTGTCTGTAAGAAATAACCGCTGTAAAGATTTTCGCGATTGCTGGCAGATCGCTGTAAGTGAGCTGCCAGTGATCGCGTGGGGGCGTGGTGGCGGGTTGCGTGGATTGGCGAGGAGAGGCGTGGTGGGTGGAGTGGGAGGAGGAGCTACAATTTTAATATTGCTGACTAATTAAAGTTAAAGCTGTATTGGATTGTGGGGCGGGGGGTGGGAAGGGAGATCTCAGGGCAGCCAATCAGGTGTAGAATAAGGGGGAATGGGGGGCGAGGGGAGAGATGGAAGGGAGGAGGGTGGGGGGAGAGAGGGGAACGGGGGGTACGTGGGTTCAAGGGTTGTAACGTAACAACCGTTCAAGGACAGGATTCACTGCTAGTCACCTTAATTGAAATGCCAATGATCGGGATCTTGATCTTGCAGTTCTGATTCTTGCCAGGAGGAAGGGTAGAAGTTCTCTCCTCCTCCCCCGATATGATGATAGGCGCTGCGGCAAAGATTCAACAAACATTCATTCGTCGCGGGCCTAACGAGATCCGGTGGTACCGATTCCAATCGTCAAACCACGAAAAAAGTTTTTTTGGACGATCTCATATTATTGGTTTAAATTAGCTATTGTTTAAGATTGTGATTGACATGAGTAATGCATCTATTACTTTGGACCAATGCGCTTAATAAAACAGTCTAAAGACTCTTTCAATAGGAATCATATAAACATATCCTGATGGTCGAAACGGTTGCGGCTTTCAGTTTTAAAACATATAGAAATGAACTACATTACTACACTACACTGTTTGACATTGTATAATACTCCATTGACCGAACTTTGTCGTCAACTCGAGCGACCGAGTAGACCGACTCTTTGTTGTCGAACTCTGTTGGGGCGGCATCTCTGCTGGTCACGTGGGAACATTGGCTGGCCGGTCTCTAAGATGGAATGGGGGAGCCGAGTCAGGCGTCACGGACTCGGCATGGGACTGACATCAACAACTTCAGTGACCAAGCTCACCGTCGCACGTCCGTTTTGTGATGATAGCGCTCAGACTGTCGAACTCCGTGAAGTCCGCCAGCATGATGATGTTGAGACACACGGGGTCGCTGGCGATGACGCGCAGCTCATCCTCCCTCGCATCTGCTACCCCCACGGCCAACATCGTGATGTCGGCGTCGTGCGCCCGCTTGGCCGCCGCGATCGTGAACGGGGGGTAGGTTGATTGGCCGTCCGTTATGACTATCGCGACACGGGGGTGCCCTGGAAGCAGCGTTGATCTGGGAATTTAGTTGAGCCTTCCTGGAGGGTTTAATCCTCCAGTCTTGGTAGAAGACTGGAGGGTGTCCACACCGTCCTCTCCAAGAATTGATCCCCAAGAGGGGTGTAATACACCAAACTGGGAGGCGGGTGTGTAAGAATTTGCCAGAAACCGACTTACGGGAAAAAAGCTGTATTTTCAGATATTGTTAGGGGTCAAATAGCGTAAAGATTAGCAATGTTCAAAAAAACGTTTAAAAAGGCACTGGTAAGGGAATCGTGTCATAGATGGAAAAGTACTGTTTAAAAATGGCTTGGATATTTGCTGTCGGATTCCTCTCTCCCCCCCCATGGTCGTGAGTTCTGCACAGAATTGAATCACTGATAATATCCCCGCTAAAAGGATTTGACCCCTTCCCCGGAAAGAAATTCCTGTAAAAAATAAATTATTGTTCTCTGGTTCCGCGGTATGTGGTGTACATGTATGCACCAGTTTTAAAGGCAGAAATAATTGCTCATCACTTGCAAATTTAAAATATCTCTAGGCCGAGGCTTGAACCGAGGTTTCAACGAGTCCAAATGTACATGTCACTTCAAAAACTCACAAAATGAGAATGTAGCCTACCACAAAAAGTAATGGAGTTTTAGAGCTTTCGCCTACAAGAACCTACTTTATTAATTCAACAATGGTCACGGAAGTTTAAAATTGTCTGCACTGGCCTAATACTACTGTGAAGCATAATATATATATATATATATTATGTATATATTATATATATACATATATAGCCATAATACGTCATTCGCTGTGCTTTATTATCCGTAACGATTTAATATAGGCTACCATCTTGGAGAGGGCGGGCGCCGCGAAGAACGCTGAACGACTCATTTCTCATGACGTCGAGAGCGTCGTGGGTGTAAGTCGAACCCCCTCGGTAGGGAATGCGGTCGACGGCTGCTAGCAGCAGGGCCTTGTCCGTGTGGGTCGTCAGGTTGAACTCGTGGATGACGTTGGTGCCGAACTGGATCACGCCAAAGCGAGTCTGCCTCGTGCCGAGACCGACGTCGAACGAACTGATAGCGCTCTTGACGAAATTGCGAATGAGACGAAAATTCTGATCCTGAATGCTGCCCGAACCGTCAATCACAAAGACGATATCAGCTCCGTTCTTGTTCTGGCAATCTGTGGTAAGAAATTGGTAAGTATTTTATTAGTGAGGTCGATACGACGGTTACACAACGGCAGGGGCGTAGCCGCTTAAGGGATGGGAGGGACGCGTCCCCCCCCCCGCGGACGAGGGCGTCTCTCCCATGAATAATTGTGGTCCCCTTAAAAAATGCATTGATGGGGGGACGTGTCCCCCCTATGATTGATGTTGGTCCCCTCCAGAAAAAGAGTGAGCAACAAAATTATGAATGGTGGTCCCCCCCATGATTTGTGGCTGGTCCTCCCCAAGAAAAGGGAGAAAAAGACCGTGTTGGTCGGAAAAAAATGAGCAGAAGATAACGCGATTGTGATGTCGTCATAATCTACAGAGTGAGTCATAAAAGGTGTCCCTGCCGATATCGCGATAACTGTGGCCAATTTTGATATCTTGGCCCAATTTTTTTAGGGTTTGTAGCTGAAATAATTTGACACAAAGTCGTGAATCTAAAAATTCATTTAAAAGTGACTAAACTTCCTCGGAAAAAAGTCCAAAAAAATTTGGACCAACACAGTGAAGCCCACAGAATACAAGGAGCATTTTGATGCCCATCAGCCGTGCGCTTCCCCACCAAGCTTTCGGGCTTAAATTTGCTTGTCTGCCAGTTGTGGTAAGCTAGGCTATAACAATTACCAGTGCAACAGGCCAAGCAAATTACACAAGCTGAACATGAGGTACAAGTAAGCTACTTTTTGAAGCATTACTGTCAATTCTTGCAGCAAGTCAATCCACGTCGCATCCTGTCGCCTAAAAGTGCCCGCATGCCCTTCGGTCAAATCGAAGGAAGTTTTGTCGTTGAGGACTAAAGTCCGTATAGATTACTATAGAATTCGTCGAGCCGCCGACTGCTTGCGGTCGTTTGTTTTGGCGCGCAGACCTGACGTCATGACCGCTAACGACGAATGCTACATGCAGCATTCTTTTTCTTAAGGTAACAGTGACCTTAAGGACGGCGGATGGCGTTCGTTTGTCCGACAGCGCGCACAGCTAGTGGTCCCGTGTCTATTCGGTCAAACGAACACCACGTTGAACATCCTTCGTTTTGACCGAAAGGTGTGCGGGCACTATAAGACGGTCAGTTTCGTCTCTCTGATCAGTTTTGTTCTATTCCCTGGATAATTTTCTTGCCTGGCTCATCGCAAATGGTAGACAAGCAAATTTAAGTCAGGGATCTAGCCGGAGAATCGCACAGGACGATAGGCATCAAATGCTCGTCATATAATAGGCCTCACTATACATGTGCATGTATGTTGTTCAAAACTAACGTTTTAAAGGAACATAACATTTGAATGGAGTCGAATTGTTTTGTGTAAATTCACGACTTTGTGTCAAATTATCTCAGCCACATGGCTTGAAAAAAATGGATCAAAATAAATTAATTTGGCCAAGTTATCTCGATATCGATAGGGGCACCATTTCTATGACGATGGACTACGACGGTACGAAAATGGTAGAGATGTATGTACACGGCCAGACTTCAAATTAGGCGATTTGAGATCGCCATACCTGCAAGCCGGTGAATAAAGAGATCCCCGGGCGACTCGCGGGCCTAAAAGGCGACTGGAGAAGGAGGAGCGGTTCTGTGCGTGGCACTGCGCACAGAACCAAACCGTATTATGGTTTTCGTTACTAAGTACATCGACAGGGTCATTTAACTCTCAAAACTACAACTTGAAATAACCACGATTTGAAGTCGGGTCCAAATTGCGGTGCTGGTCAAAGAAGTACACGCACATACTTGGTATGTGGTACATACTTGGTATGTGGTACATACTTTGTATGTGGTACATACTTTGTATGTGGTACATACTTGGTATGTGGTACATACTTGGCACAAGCGCATACTTGGTAAATAAATATGAGACATAAGTGTGCCCAATACTTCATATAGCTTTATGCTTAGATCTTATTCTTATTATAACATTTTTCTATTATTTTATCCATAATTTTCATGTGCTTGCTGTGCTAAAAATAGATATCAGATGATGCGCACACGCAGGGTGCGCTCTTCCGAATAAGGAAAGAACGTTTTAGCAAAAACAGAAGTTGATTAGAATTATGGGTAATGGTCGTTAATTATTGCAATTGGATGTGCAATAGTCAATCAATTGTTGGCGGTCGGTAATTGGTTTGGCCAGCGGACCAAGCCCCGCCCCCTTCATCCCATACGTCACTCATTTTACTGACTGAAGTGATGGGGCTTGGTGCTAACCGCATGACTTCCATCAATTAATTAATTATACATCACCTGACAGCTCATCGAGTTCATCCACTCCGCGCTTGAAGTCCTCTTCCCTCGAGTCCACTATGTAGTGTCTGACGTAGAATTTCGCCTGTCCATCAACGTCCCGCGGTATGACGGCGGGGGGAGAGCCGCGGTTGTGGATAAAGAGACGCGCAGCGAGCGCTGAGTGGAGCGGCTTCGTGAGGTCCTGCCACGTCACCGTCCCCCAGTCGATGCCGAAGACTGTCTTGATCGAGGCCCACTGACGGTTCAGATCCGCGCTTATCTTCTTCGTTTCAGTGAACATGCTCTCATTCACCTGGTAATGCAGCCAAGTGATGCAGATTAATACTACACATGTGTAAGTATTATATTAATACATGTCATGTAGTCGGCGAAACACACGTAAAACACGTAAAGCGTCCGCACACCGTTTAGCCAAAACGAAGGAAGTCTTGTCGTTAAGGACAATATAGTCTACAGAGAATTCGTCGAGCCGCCGACTGCTTGCGGTCGTTTGTCTCGGCGCGCAGACCAAATGTCATGATCGCTTAACGACGAATGTTGCATGCAGCATTCTTTTTGTTAAGGTCACAGTGATCTTAACGATGCGGCTGGCGTTCGTTTGACCGACAGCGCGCACATCTATCGGTCCCGCGCCTATTCGGTCAAACGAAAGCCACGGTGAACTTCCTTTGTTTTGACCGAAAGGTGTGCGGGCACTATCACGCAGCCTTGCATGCTTAACACATGTTATTTATGTTAGCCAGCCCCGTAGCGTGACGATTCTCAGCGGGGGAGCAATAATTGTAGCAGGGGAGGCAGACATTTTGGCGATGTGCCCACTCCACGACACTGAGTCTTCTGACACTTTTCGGCTCGAAATGAACTCGCGAGCGGGGTGGGGAAGGGCGGGGGGGAGTGCTGACAGGATTTTTTCTACGTCACTCTTCAAGCGTCCACGCTGCTCTTCACGCCTGACCACGAATTCCAACCAAGCAGGGGAGGGGGGGGCATTACAATATTACACATAAAGCAGGGGGTCAAATATTTAACGCTCTCAGAGCAGGGTGGAGCTTGGCAGGATGGAAAAGCAAAAGCTTAATTTCCACAAAGAGCAGGGGGGCAAACACTATAGGCCCAATGTTATCTTTTCTGAGAGCGGGGGGGGGGGGGGGGGCCGAGACCCCGGAATGTGTCACAACAATAAGTAAATGGGTGTCTAGCTACATGAAGATTTTATCTTTCTTTGGAAGCTTGCGATTGATCATGATTGTTAAACGATAGTGTTGATTGCTAATAAAAGACACTACTCCTTTTTGCGCATGAATATTGGTGTAATTTCTGGCAGTTTGTATCATTAATCTAGTAATGTGGTTCTGGCATGTATTTGCAGTCATTTTAAAGTACATGAATCAGGGTCTCTAAGTTACATTTAAGGAAGAACGTTGATTGTGAGTATAATTTTTGTTGGTAAATTTGCTTATCTGTGACTAAATTAATTATGTCGAAGTGGTGAATGAATGACTTTTCGGAAAGTAATCTTTCTTTGTTTCCCTTACTTCCTTGTACAAATAATCTTGTTGCTTTGTTTTCGTGGTCAGCAAGCTATCGCATTTCATTTTATTTCTGAATTAAAACAATAAATGCGAAATAAATAGAAGGCTGTAGACCAGGGTTATTCAATCTATTATTTATGGGCCGAAAAAATTCAAAAACGGTTTCGAGGGTCGGTGTCACCGGAGCCAATTGAAAAATCAGCACATACGCCTGGGAGCCCGTACATTATATGTTTTTTATACGCAGCATGTACATTGTATATGTGTGTCTATTCGTCAGAAGACAGAAGTAAATCGATAACATAAAAAAGTTAATGCAAAGGAGTGCACTTGTGTCCCCTGGAAAAGCAGTTTGCACCCCCCTGTGCACACCCCTGGCCAGGCTTGGGTAGATTGGTTTTCGAAGTGAGATGGCCATTCCAGGGGGACCTAGTAAGGCCCTTTCTGCAGCGATTTGGTACAAAAAACAGGTTAAAGGACATAAGTTGCGGAGGCGAAAAAGCTTTTGCGTGGAGGCGAAAGAGGTTCTGTCCGCACTCCCCTCCCCCCCCCCCGCTCAAGAGGTAAACACCCTCAGAATTTAAAAAGCGTATTTTGCACCCACTTGGATTAAATCCTGCGGGCTCCCATGCACATACGTGTACTGTACATGCAAGCCTACTCAATAATATTAGTTTATTGTATAATTAACTTTAAATTAATTAACTAATTACTAATTAACTATAATTAACTATTAATATTACACTCCGACTCTTATCCGCCGTTAACGGTTGGTGCATCGCAAGTCGTAAACTTTAGTCCCATAATGTGTCTCGGTTGATCGGTGCTCCAACTATATTTCATTATTTTATGCATTACATTCGGGACCAGTATAAACGCATCGGGTCTAGATTACAGAAATAGAAGCCTAGAACGCGCATGCATTAACTTCGCAATTCTGTAGAAAAAAGCACCTTTTAAGCAAATACGAAAGTTGATTTGAATTATGGTAATCACTTTGAATTATTGCGATTGGATGAGTGTAGGCAACCCGGTCAATAAAGCTGTGGACGGTTGTAATTGGTTTGCCCCATGGGGCGATAAAATATCTCTGCTTAGGCCAACACGAGTCTTATGGACTCTTATAAAAAGGGCCTTGGGTCGTATGGGCTCCGGGAGAAGGGCTTAGAAGGGCCTGCGAGTCACAGGCAGGGGATCATGAGGATGTTAGTACCGGGGTAGTATCAACTTTCGAACAACTTTAAGCGCGAGCCGTAACAGTCATGACCGAAGTCATCACAAGGACGTTGCACACATTCCCATATCATAGCAGTCAGAACAATTGCAGTTCCCCAATACTCAGACCCGTGAATGAAGAACATATAAATAATCTATAATATATAAACCCAACAATATCACATATAACCTGCCAAAGAATATAACCTGATAAACCTGCGTAATAACAATAAACCTGTAAAAGAATGACTGTTTCTGTGAAAGCCTATTCAGTCAGTCAAACTATTGATCAAAATTGATGCAGAATTTCGACCTAGACCTACGTGTATATACAACTGAATGATTCCCGCCCTTGGAACAACAAGGATGATCGACGGACTAACTTGAAAGATCCCTCCATAGTATCCGTTGCGGAACGTGTCCTCTTTGTTCCCGTCCGAGGACGCGACGTGGGCGATTCTGCGCGTCAGCTGCTTGTCGTCCGGGAACACGCAGGACGCGTCGATGCGTCCTGCCACGGCCTCAACCACACCCCACCCCTTGGCCTGTGGGGTTGTCGTCTCATCTGCGCTCGCCGTCCCGACGAGGAGCGCCGTGAGGGCGAGGAACGCTGTTGCTCGATTGAAGGTCATCGTGGATGGATGCTGATTGCGCTAGGTACAGTAATAATAATGAAAATAAATAAAAAATAATAATAATTATTATTTTTCTTTTTGCCCTCAGTATTGCGTTCCCGAGTGACTTATAAAAATTGGTGTAAACGTTTTGCTCTAAGACGGCTAGCCCTCGGAATCAGATGGTGAGATAAAAGTGCCCTTGAAGCACACACAATTAAAACGCTGGATGGCAA
>JAQIWG010006983.1:0-12763 GCA_034695025.1 Chamaedrilus cognettii
AGCTAACAAAACTTGTACGCCTGTCAAGTTTATAGTTCAAGTTCAACGCTAGTTTTCACAATAAAATAAAATAATGGTGCAGTAGCGGCACCATTTCCACATCAGAAAACTTTCAGTTACTACTTCTACTAAACGCAAAAATAGCGCGAAATAGTCCGAGCCTGGAACATCCGTGCAATTCATCAATCGCCCTGTAGAATGAATCAAAATGCATCGTCAATAACAGCATATAACTTGTCTATGCTACGAGTTGAAAAATGCAATACCGACTATATTGAAATCAACATTCTGGAGCCCAACTTGATGATCTGTAATGTTTCACTGTCAGAACGAGAGCAAAGTGTAAACTCGTCTATTTTAGCCTTAACATGATAATGATAAGTAGGCATAGGTAGATTCAAAAGAAAATAAGATTACTCCAAAAAGTCAGTCTAAAAATCCTGTCTATTTGTCAGATATTCATATTTAGACCTCAATATCACCGCAATATGAAGCTGCTATAAAACTGGGTATGACTTTTAGGTGCAATATGCCTATGCTGCTGTACTGTGATCAACCTGCCTGATGGTAACAGTAGTGTAGACCGTGCAGGTGGCGCAGCTGTAGCGACAGTGGCGCCGTTAGCAACGTCAGTGCCGACGACTTCGTCCTGTCGTTGTTTTCTTTATTCAGGTGCATAGAATGGTGAGAGTTTTGGAATTTTTGACAAAAGTGCTGCTGATTGCATTTCAACTTTTGACACAGTCTTTCGCTTCTGTGCTCCACTTAGTATAACCATTGTTTATCAAATTATAATTATCAGTTCAAAGACTGACAAATGAACTAGTATAACCATTGTTTATCAAATTATAATTATCAGTTCAAAGACTGACAAATGAACTAGTTTTAAAGACAAAACTTTAATAATAAAAATTTTGATGAACCGAACGATAATGGAAGCAACAGCACTTCGTGCAGACAAAAACTTGAAGTACACACCGACCAAAATCAATGCCAAGCATCCAGAGATATTTCCAGAGAGATTATTGTAATAAAATTGTGCCTAGTTCAGTGGTTACCAGTTACTGTACTTTTAAGTTTGCACTGTAAACAAAGATTGGATGTTCTTTGAAACAGTGTTTATTACAGTCTGGAATGCCGGGAACTGTGCCTTCATAGCGTTCCGGCGCGTGTTCCACATTGTTGGCCCCGGAACGCTACTTTCTAAATATCATGGGCCCCGGAACGGTGGTCCGGTACGTTCCGGCCCACTTTAACCACTGAGCGGGGAAAGGGAAACGGTGGGAAAGCGCCGAAGCGCAAACGAATCTACATCTCCAATGTATGGCCACTTTTGCTTCGACTAAAATTAACCACCCTCTCCCCTCCTCTCCTGAATTTGTCAGGCGGATTAGAAAGTGTTTGACATAGGTATGGAAACGTAGGCCACCTTAGTAGCTAATTTCTATAAATGCCGCCCTGCATTGGACTATACAATTATGGACGTAATCATTTACCTTTCGCGTCCATCTGTTGAGGGCGTGCATGCGTGGGGTTCTATGACAGAGCGTAGACAGGACTCGCATTGGAGAAATTTAGGTAGGGCGTCGGCGGTCAGGATGTTTTTGGATCGGGGAGCGGTTGGACGATCGAGGGTTTTTGAAAATTTAGTTTTTTACACTAAAAGTCTGAAACCTCTCACGAAAATTTAGAACTAAATTATTGCTGATTAAGCCCCTAGAACTGTCAAAAAGGACAAGCGTTGGTGACTATAACCTCAAAATCTCCATCACGACCGCCGCCCCCTCTTCGCTCGCGAGTTCGCGAGCGCAGCTCGCTGGGCTGGTGAGGCCAAAGTCAATTAAAGTCCCCTACACCTCCCCCCCGACCCTGAAATGAAATTCAATCTACGACCCTGATTGTGAACGCAGCAGACGAGAATTTGCGCTCCCCGTGACTTGGAAACAAGCGTGAAGAAATCAATTAAAATATGACAAGTGCAACATCGCGAGATGACAACATGAAATCGTGAGAAATTTGCGTCATTTTGTAATCCCCCCAAAGGCAACAGTATAAAATGGAGAAACTACGGTGCCGGTACATTACAATTACTGAAGTCACTGCGCGAGAGTTAGAGCGGGTAACAGCACTCTTCGCAACATCGGAAACAGGTCATCACAATTTCCTTGAGCTGATAGCCTATTGGCTATACAGGCTATACATCATACATGTACTTGGTGTTTTGTATTAATTTTTTTTCTTCCGACGGTGCGCTGCCGCGTGGCAGTTCATTGGCATCCAACTTGTTAACGCCGCTCGATCCTCGGCCCTATATGATTCACCTTCTTTCCTGAGTAAATCTCTATTCCCATTCGCTTCTTTCCTAGTTGTCCTCTTTCCTTCCATTCGCCCTTCCATTAAAATTTTCTTCAGTCCTTCGCTCTCAAGATAATGATAAATCCAGTTTTTCTATCGTCTAGTTATCATCTGTAACATTGTCCAGATTTAATTCACGTGACACACAACACCGCGCACAGGTCACGTGATACATACAACCCAGCGCAATGATGACGTCACGCTCCTGCGCCCTTACCGTCGTTCTCGCCGTCGTCATAGCAACGCTCGCGGGCCGGGGGGGCGGGGCGAGCGCTGCGCAAGTGGGCGGAGTTATGCTGGATGACGAGGACATGACAGGTACGACGATTACTTGAAGAAACTTGACAACAAATGTTGAAAAATGTCCCTTAGCATGAAATTTTGATTCTTAAATAATTTCCGTGACACTATTCTGATAAAGGAAGATCGCGATGATGACAAACGTTTTATTGACCAGGCCCAAGTCTTCTTTTTCGTTTTTGGTTCCGTCGCGAGATTTTATTTTATTCATTTTGGCTCTGGGGATGAGTAGCCTATTCCAGTGAATTATTTCATAATATTTGGTCCATTTGGGGTGGTCTGGCTGGGCACTATAAGAGGTTGGTTGGTGCAGTAAAAATTGCAATTTTAGCGTTGTTATTATAGGATAGTCGGTTTGCTTTTAGGGAGTGTAAGGACCGTGTGTAGTAACAGAGACTATTACAGTCCGGTTATGTGCAAGAGAGGCACAGAACCGTTCTCCCTTCGGAGAGCGGTTCAGTCGCCTTTCACGACTCGCCGAGGGAGCTCTAGGCTGTAAGCCAATTCATTTTTCCCCGGCTTGCAGGGGCTATATAGTAGGTGAATGGCCCCTAATGAGAGCTGGTTGCTGTGATACAGGTTTGCCGCAGAGGCCGAGTGTGTTCAATAACGCGGAGGAGTTGAGAGACTATCTGAGGACTCTCAACGAATACTTCGCTATCGTCGGCCGACCGCGGTACGGGTCTAAGAGCATCATTCACATAGAATGCTTAAGTTTTTCCTTAAACTTAATCTAAGTGAAATGAGTTCTATATCAAATCCGTTCGTCGAGGTTTGGATCCATAGTCTCATTCACATACAACTCTTAAGTTTTCCCTTAAATTTTTTCCCTCAAATTCCCTTTAAATTTTCCTAAATGAAATTTGTTTAAATCAAATTTGCTCGTCGAGTGTCGTGACGTCAGAAATATTAAATTCAATTGGCGTGTTACAGTGTGGAATTTTCAATAACAAGGGTTGAGATTTTCCTCAGATGCGCTATGACTACGATAAATTTTGTCGAAGATATTTTTTGTGAGTGTATTCCCATGGTTTGATGCAGGCGGTGTAGAGGTTTGGGATGTTGAACCGCATTGGTGTATCTCCACACTTTGCTACATTTGAGTACTTTATTGCATTTAGCGTGCGTAATCTGAGGTTTTGCTAAATTTTATGCTGATAGCCTCTGCAATTTACCGTGTATGTTGACCCTGTGAAATTTTTCTCTAAAGTGACTGTCTGTCTGTGGCACTATCACTTTTTAGTAATGTTTTGTCTGCCATCGAAGCAAGTGGAGTGAACATCAACGCAGATAAATCAAAAGACAAAATAGTGCACTTGACGTAGAGTCAGTGTTTCAACGCGTTGATATCGTCTGTTGGCTATTTCTCTCAGAGGCTTGTTGCCGTGCCTTTCTTTGACTAGCTTACTGCCATAGAAGTAGCCTATGTCGTGTAGCTTAAATATATTTTCGATTACTGTATTCAATATTAGTATTAAACTTTTGTAATGATAGTTCATTGAGCCTCAATGTTGTATTTCTTGTATGACATTCTGAAATGTATGTGTCTGCTCTCTGAGCTATAACGTCATAGATTACATTCTTATTTGAATATTTATTTTTGACAATGTCAAAAGAGTCTAATTTCCTTTTTTATTTTAAATTTTAGATTCGGGAGAAGCGCTGACCGACATCGTGGCTCTGATTTCAAATTAAGCCAATCACATCGCAACGCAGCGCAGCGGCTTTGATTCTTTTGTCCAATCAGAGGACGCGATGCAAACACTGGCCTACAACACTGCTTGGCCTGTTGTGAAAAAGGACCAATGAGTGATTAAGGCATTAAACGTTGAGTTCTTATTGCTGCATTGAGTTGAGGTTTTACAAAATACACCAATAATTATGTACGAGTTTGACCTGTTTTTTGTATAGAATACCGGTTTTGTTTTATTTGAAATAATGCAAGACTTTCAAAAGATCTTACGATTTCCTATTGACTACCTCTGTCGCGTTTGGAGGTTACAACAGCATCAAATAAAAAAGTAAGACCTGCCCAATGATGAATTAAAAAAAAAAGATATCATTACAAGTTATATTCTCCAAAAGAAATATATTTTAGATGTTCCATTCAGTAGAAGTAACGAAATGGCGCTCCTACTTGTTGTACGGCCTAGCGGCCTACTATTGTAAGCGACTATAATTATATTATTTAATTATATTCCGTAATAATTCTCAACTTATCAATGCAATCTAAAACAGATGCATCGGGCTTATTAGCTGTTGCCAGAAAACCGTCTGGAGCAAACGTAGCTCAATAGACAGCTCGAGTATTTTGCGCAGCGAAATTACGCGTGTATAGAGAACTTCCTCTGCAGAAGGTCCATTTAGCATACCTTGACCGTGGCTTGAGCGCCTGCATCACAGCAATTCACTTGTTCACCGAATGTTAGGAAGTTGACAAACTATGCCGTCACTGCTGGCTGACACGCATGAATCAAAAAGATTGCGACTGAAATACAACCAGCGATCTGACGTCACAGTTCTATTGACTGCTGCTGCTGCGAGCCGCGCGCACTGTATCTCGCATAAAGTTGTGCATCGTTTGCGACCTTCCTAAGTTTCGTTTTGTGCTCAACAAGGCATTATCAGTCCAGTGAATGCATATCGCGAACGACCATGCATGCAAAACTGAAGTCTAACCCGAGCCCAACCTAACCCAGCGTTGTCTAAGGGTGGATTCTATAGACGTACCTTTGTTCCCACCTTTACCTTTACCTTAGCTTACCCGACACTTTCACGCAGCTCTTAACTGCCATTCAAAATAACTCTTTGCTTAGTCCATTTGAATTGATATACGACGCCATTAAATTAAGATGACGTCATAGATATCGAGCAAAAGAACTTTCCGTTTAACCTGAATTCAAATTGACCTCATTTCTTGCGGAAATTTGTTATTTATTTATTTCTTACTGATAAATATTATTGCAAGTTTTTTCGAATGGCAGTGAAAGGCTGCTGTTAAATTTCGTTCCTTAGCAAGAACTTTGCTTAGCCGGGCGTAAAGGTGCGTCTATAGAATCCACCCTAAAGGCCGGTTGCTAGACTTCGATTTGAAGTGCGATTATATTTTGTAGTCCGAATTAACCAATCAGATTATTCGATACAACTCTTTCATATATTTTCATTGGTTCATTCGGACTACAAAATAAAATCGCACTTCAAATCGAAGTCTGGCAACCGGCCTTACGACACGCAGATGTCCTAACCAAGCAGGACTTGGAATTATCCGAATCCTATTACTCTAACTTCACCTTCAAACTCGAGCAAACCGAACAATTTCGCGCTTGAGGCCTACTACAATACGAGCAGTGTAATGCCATTATGGTCACAACGATATATTTAAGTTTGCTGCTTGGCCACGCGGACTACTTTTTCCAACTGTTACAATATGAGCACTAGTCAGAGTCAGAGCGCAATACCCATTAACTCCCTTTTTGTGAGAAACGCTTGAAGGAGGACGGAGGGATATCAATGTCCGTAGCCCGGAACTACTTTCTCTCAGTCTGTCGCCCATCGCTGGAACTGCATTCTCTCGGACTGTTCACATCAGCCCGCAGCACCCATCGACGCCATCCTTGGCGAGGAAGGCCGGCAGGATGACGTCAGGCGGAGGGACATCGATCTCGCCGCTGAGGTAGAGCCGCAGCACGAGCAGCCAGAACTCCTTCTGCTCGCCTCTGTTCCACGTGTACGTCACCTCGTGGTTTCCGTACTGGTTCCCGGAGAACATGCGGATGGGGATTGTCTCGGCGGATATCAACCGCAGATCTGAAACACAAGTCATGCAACGCATTGGCTGCACTGACAACATAGTAGTCCAGCTGAATTTGACTGACGTCACAGCGTCATTGTTTCTCAATGTCCAAACAAACAAAATTACTGCTATAAATTCTATCCGCCAAGAAGTTTCAGTCTCCAATTAAATGTATGAAACAAAAGATTTAAAGCTTGATAAAAATAAGGTGCTAGAAGAGAGAAAAGAAAAAAAAGAAGTTTTATAAATTGAAAAACACATGCATCTAGAACTGTAGTAGGCTTATGATAGGGTAACCCCAGCTATCCTTGGTATAACTTGTCCTATTAATAGTTTGGTTACGTTATCCATGTTTGCAGTCTACATGTTTGTATAGTGATATGTTTAGGGTTAGACATTATTTCGAAGAGCAATATTCTTTTTTGCAACCAGGGGCGTGTAAAGTAAACAAGCGCGTAGTGTCAGTAAAAACCTTCTTGTCAACGAATCGTGTAACACAATCTGCGTGAGATGGTACGAAGCTCAGATTGTATTTTTGTGTTTCGTTGACAAGCACGTTTGTGCTGACGGTAAGCGCTTGTCTCACTTACACGCCCCTGGCTGCTTTGTACTTTCATTATCATTGAATTGTATCCTATTTGTGTAATTGAAGCAATAAATAACGCACGATGCGACTATACGGAAGCACTGAGCACAGTGAAGGGGGCAATACCTGCCGTCCTGTTCAGCCAGGCCATGGCGCGCTTCATTGTCTCAGATAGCCGCTCAAACAGCGGTATCCCGATGATGCCCCCCGCACTCAGCATCGTAGGCTCAAACGTCACATAATTGAGGGGGACGAGGCGGGGCAGGGGGGGCAGGGAGCGCCCCTGAGGGGGCAGCAGGGGGCGCCCGTCCCAGGGTCGCACGAAGCAGATGCGGAGTATGCGGAGGTACTTGGTAGTGTAGCGGCCTGATTCGACGAAGAAGGAGCGTTGTGTGTCCGGCTCGTCCGCCTCTGAATAATGGAGCATTATTGGAATGCTTTATTTCACGTCAAGACTTGGGCTATATTGCAAGCAACCATAATAGCATCACAGCTAAATCTACAATGTGCATTATGCAAGCCGACGGTAGTTCGTGGTGTCACTTTGTACATTATGACACAGCCCTGCTCATAAACTGTTAAAAAATCAAGTACAGAGGTATGCCTGGTCGAGTCCTAGGCAACGTAAATTACGAGCATTTTCAATCATTTTGGCCCATTGAGCGATCTGGTGCTGACAAAAAAGTTGTTTGTTAAGCGACATTGTTGGACACTTGATGTCCAATTGCACTGCTGCTATAAAACGCTTCTTGTTCCTCATACCAACCCCTTATAACGGGTTATAACAAAATCCTTACGCATCTACACATCCCCGATCGCTATAAAATATGTGAACGGCCCCATGAGTGTCAGAATTCAGTCGATATTAATTCAATTAGCAGCTGACCGACACGGGAACGAAATAAATATAATAATTAATAATTAGCTTCAATTTTTTGAATCAAACCATCCGCAACAGCAACATAATGCATGTATTCAAGCAAATAGCGGACAGACAGACAAATGGATAGCCACTGACCACAGTCGTGTTTCATCTTGTAGTCCACAGACTGGATATTAGTGACGCGCACTTGCTGCTGGTGCGCGACCCAGGCCGCAGCCTTCTGGAACACCTCGTCGAACTCTTCGAACGAGGGCGCCGCGAACTGAGACCCGGCGTCAAGGTTACTAGGGACAAAGTCCGCGCAGCCTGCAGCGAGGATGCAGCTTGCTTGTGTCGTATCGTTATCAGCTTTATATAGGTTTGAATCAAAATAAAATCAAACACATTTCTTCCACACCTACGATTCAAGCAAACTATGTTTTTGCAAATCTCCGTTTGGCACGACAAATTTTTGTTTCGTTACAAGTGCAGTATAGCCTACATACCGATACATCAATAATGTAACATAAATAGTGTAGCGCAACATAGCCACAATTCAACGTACACGCGTACAGAATTCTTTTAATTTTAAGCGCAAGAATACAGCAAAACGCAGTCGCAGTCAACGGATAACTGACCCAGTCTACCGACATGACCTTCCCTCCTGCCCTTGGTGTCTATCTCAGCCTGGGTGGACTAGGGATGATGCCTGTGTTGCCAGGAGGGCGTCCCCGATATGGTCGCTAGACTATGAAACGGACGTGAAATCATTATTATTATTATTATTATTGTTAGTCTACCATACAGACCTACAGGCTATGAGCGGCATACACATGTCGCTCATACGGATCAATCAATACAAACTATTCAGCGACTTGAGCCACAAGGGCCCTCCGGATCCAAATCTATCAAAAACAGATTTCGATGGCTTCAGCCCCCCAAATAAATATTTCGACCCGAAACAAATAGAAAATACAATCGCTGAGCAGGGACCTATTTCCTCGCAGGCAGTGGGTCCTAGTTCGTAGAATACACGCACGACGACGAGGAAGGAGAGGTTGAACTTGACGCTCTCCACCCAGCAGGACTCATCGGGGTCCACCCCCAGCCCCCACTCGTGGAACTTCATCTCCTGGGATTCCACGTTCAGGATCGAACCTGGATCAGGCACAGAGGATCGAACCTGGATCACGATCAAATCTGGATCAAGCAGAGAGGATCGAACCTGGATCAGGATCGAACCTGGATCAGGCACAGAGGATCGAACCTGAATTAGGATCAAACCTTTTTCTATCTTCGTTTGCTTGGCACATTTTTGGTATTTTACAAGTGCATACTGTTGATGATTAGATGCGATTGTATGATGCTTAATTTGAAACGGGAAGACGCAGCGCAATACGCGCAAAAATCATCTACAGTGGTGTATGCCTACACTCATTTGCTTGCAATTCTTCTTTTTATAGAAGGAACAGGTATTTTATCGGGGCTACACTGAACACTGGTACCCTCACCCACCGGGAAGAGGGTTCTGACGGAGGTGCTGGTTAAACTTGGACACGGTCTCGCCAAAACTGTCAAACAGTCCGTAGTGGTTCCTCATGGGGACCACGTTCACGTAGCCGATCTGCTGCGCCTCTAGCGAGTCACTGGGCTCCTTGGGTACCACCCACAGCCTGCACTCGATAGTGGGCGCTGGTTAGCGAATGGATATGCATTAGGACATTTGAAAGAACACGTTAAAACAAAACAAAGGATGTTTGACAGAACACAATAATGCCTGCAACCTGCCAGCGGCATTGCATTAGTTACGTAAGATTGCATGAATTTCTCAGCGTCACGTAAATTTGCACAATCTGCATGTCTGTCTGAGTTAGATGTATTGCTTGTCCATTTTAATTGGCAGCTAAGTAAATTGAATCGTTTGAGCCTAGAATTTTTTTGTTGGGCCGGGGGGGGGGGGCAAAGAGGGACAAGGGATACATTTTTGAGGCTGCTAGCTTTATACATAAACATTTTTCCGCACAGACTTCAAATAAACTTCAGACTTTCCTATTTTCCCCTCTCGAAACTAACTCACGAGCGGGGGCGGGGAGTGGGGGAGGGGGGGGTGGGGGTGCGGGAGGGTGGGAGCAGGTGAAAAACTGATGGCCGACCTGAGAGCCCGTATGTAGAGGTTGCGCATGCGTCGCTTGGAGTGGTCCGCCTCGAAGTAGCAACTCTTACTCGTGTCGACCACTCCGTCGTAGCGCCCCTTCACCTCGATGCTCTCGCAGAGCTTGGCTCGGAGTGTGGGGTTCTGTCGGAGCCAGTCGTTGGCCCTCGTTACTAGAACACTGTTGCAGAGAGAAATGCGTATTAATTTCAACCCTGACCTCAACCCAGACCTCAAGCCTGATCGCAACTCTAACCTAACCGCAACCTCAACCCTAACCTCAGCTCAAACCTCAACATTTCAGCCTGGTCCCTAACCATAGATCCCCGATAAACTCATCTCCAAGAAACATCTCGACATTCTAAACCAATTTCTTGATTTTTAGAAAGCTAGAAAAATCTAATCAAATCTTCCGGAGCAGAAATAATATTCTCCACTACTCCAGTACTCGATAAACTCATGGATATAGTGATAACACTGTACTTAGTCTAGCTGCCGTTAGCTTCCAAGTTCAAACCACTCCAGCCTATGCTAGCTGCTCTCGCGAGCATAAATAATTATAACTTTTCGTTCGCATCGTAACATTCAGAGCTCAAAGGCCTTCAAAGCGGACTGCCTCTGAATAAGTGATGACCGCACGAGGCAAGCCGTCGTCTTTGCGCCACACGGCTTCGTAACGGGCGTTATTTTTTAATCATTTTCATTCACAACAGGTCGTACGTAAAAGGCGAGCAATATGTGTGCAAGAATGATGAATTCGCAGAAGTTCACTAACGTTTTAATAAACAGCGTACATCATCGGCGCTTACGTTCAGAAACTGCCTACAGGGGCGGCCACTAAGTCTTGTGGTGTACGGTGTACCATAATGGAATGGGAATTTTTTGTCGCATTTGCGCCGGAAGTAGACGTATAACATTTCCCTTCAATATTAAACTCACGCACAGCTAGCGGGTGAAGATTTTGAGGATGGGGGTTTTTGGCGCATTTTCAGCATGAGGAGACTTTGTCACCCGAGTGTTTTGCGGACGTTTCTAGGCATATGTGCATATCAAGTTTTTTGAACATAACACAAATTGGCTCTCCTCCTTCCAATTCAATTTAAGAGGGGGATTTTTGTACCTAAGTTTTCACTTAGACATAGATTTGTTCAGACCTTTGGTTATATTGGTCAGATTGGTTCGAACTCTCTGAGGGTTGGGGGCGGGTTTAGCTTTAGAGAAGAACGCCGTGTCCCCTTAGAGCCATGAGCTACTCGTCACTGACATCATCGTACAAAACTTCTCTCTCAAGAAACACTTCAGATGCATAATAGATTGCCCCCGAGGCTGCTTCGACAAGAAAACAGGCGTTAAATTGCTGACGTTTCGCTCTTTCCCCGCGGCAGGCGGCGCCGCTGAACGACGCTAATGAACTACTTTCACGTTCGTTACGACGGCCGCCCCAAGGACGCGTTCGGAACCGACGGGCGGTGAGGGCTGGGGTCCCGTGACGGGCACCGGCGCGAGGCCCGGGGGGCTCTACTCTCGAACACGTTCACTGCTGCCCTGCAGTGGCAAGGGATTGTTTCAAGAAATCACACTTTTCGTTGCAAAACTTTCGTTCCAGAATTACGGACACACATTCCTATAAATACAAGCCGGAAAATAAGGAATTGTCTTGTAGCACAGAGCTACCCGCTCGGGTTGTAAAAGGCGAGTAAAGAGGGGGGAGCGGTTCTGTGCGTGACCCTTCGCACAGGACCGGAATGTAGTAGTCGTTGTTACCACACACGTTCCTTAAACTCTCAAAACCTCCACCGTAATTCCTATACAGAATGCGTAGATTTCGTGCGAATTTGTTGGAGAGGGGCACAAATACAGTGATGGAGGCTCACACAACCTCAAGCTAGTAGGAAGTAACATTTTATCTCACAGCCCATCGCACTCTTATCTGAGTAAGCTTACGCCGGCTACAAGCTTCGCTTTTCATTGAAATTGAATGCTGCAATGAGTGCAGCAGACTATTACAGTAGCACTCAGTGCAGCACTCAGTGCAGCACTCAGTGCGCTCCAGTAGGTTTCGCTTTAAACAGTGAGCAGTCCACACTGAGCAGACTCGGTATTAAACGAAATTCTTTGACAGTCAACTGGCGCGACTTAATGCATCGTAACGTTTCCCCACAGACCAGACGCTCCTCGCTGCGGACTCATCAAACCTGCACCGCAGAACCGCGCTCCATGTTCGCCTCTATATGAGAGGCCCCTCCTTTCTCATTAGTTCGCTTTTCTCCTCCTTCTTCCTTCTATTGGATGTGTGCCGCCTTCTTGGTTTTTCAGTATACTGCCGCAGGCGCACGGAAGGTCTCTGGCATCCAGTGATCTAATCTACATGTGGGTATCCTTGATCCTCTTCTCTTATATACTATTAGTTCTCAGCTCGTCATCCAATTAGATTTCTACCTCTCTCGTTTCTTTCTTCTCTCTAAACCAATAGACTATCATCGAACACTTTGCTTTGCCAAATCCAAATTTGCGTCGTCTAATTGCCAACTCTACAAGTTCGTTGGATTTATATAAATCTTTTATTCACCATCAAGGCAGAACACAATTTAAAAAAAGAAACTTAAATAAACATACAGTTGAAGAGCGAGCTAAATTAAGGTGAAATTGACAACATCAGGTGATAGCGTTCACACAATTAGCGAAATAGTCATTGATGATACGTGACGAGTCGAG
>JAQIWG010006984.1:0-12762 GCA_034695025.1 Chamaedrilus cognettii
GCCCACACATAGGCCCACACATAGGCCCACACATAGGCCCACACATAGGCCCACACATAGGCCCACACATAGGCCCACACATAGGCCCACACATAGGCCCACACATAGGCTCACACATAACATAGGCCAATTTACTATAAACTCTCGAATCAAAATAATACGCTACGATCGACTATTTTAAGCCATAGAGCTATTGCCTTGAAGTAGCTGACTAAAACGCTGCATTGCTTATATAAATTTTAGTTAACTAGCGAGTAGAAAACGAAGGCTATAATAGTCAACGTATAATTATGCTATACGGTACTGCGCTATTTATTTTACAGACAGTCGATTAGGCAGAGTAGATTAGATGTGGTTATGTCGCATCGCAGTAACCCGATGATCGACAGATTGACTATCGACAACACCATAAGTAGGCTAATTGACAGTGCAAGTGAACAAAATAGTCCAAGACGGTAGGCTATGCGCTGTACTTTTGTGTTTGCGCTGTACTTGTGTTTCTGATTGAAGTGAATGTAGGCTACAATATAATTGTAGTCTTATCATGCGCGCGTACCAATTACTCGAAACTGGACCGCAATACTATTTTAGAAACAATTTAGCTACACATTCGTAATCAAGTACTCCCTGAGGGCCGGGAACAACGAATTGGATTGCAGCCCAGAGCTCCCCGGGCGAGTCGTAAAAAGCGACTAAAGAAGGGGAATCGAGCGATTCCTTGCGACTCTCTTGCATAGAGCCCGACTGTATAGTCTTTGTCCACAGTCTGTAAACTACAAAAAAATGTAATCAAGCAATTGTTTGACTCAAACTTTCAACAAAGTTCAACGTTCAAAGTTAAGATCTCGAGAAGGATTGTAAAATTATACAGTTAGTCATTATTAGGCTGTTAAAGACAAATTTCAATTAACATTGCGCCCTTATAATTCTTTATAATTCTTTATAATCCTTTACAATTCTGTTGACCTGCAGATATCAGATTCTGTTCAAGTAGGCCTGCTGTACGCACAATTCTACCATAATGTTCAAATTAGTGTTAGGCTGTCAAATGTCCAAGTGTCCAAGTCCAAGCCAATGTCCAAGCCAATGTCCAAGCCAATGTCCAAGTCCAAGTCCAAGCCAATGTCCAAGCCAATGTCCAAGTCCAAGTCCAAGCCCATGTCCAAGCCGATGTCCAAGCCAATGTCCAAGTCCAAGTCCAAGTCCAAGCCAATGTCCAAGCCAATGTCCAAGCCAATGTCTAAGCCAAATGTCTAAGCGATGAGATTAAAAGCTGTTAGAGAACTAAATATTCTTAAGCCGATCAGCGCTCTAAAATCACAAAAAGAATTTTGCAAGTAGATCCTCAACAGAAGTTCATTAGCGCTTATGTAAAAGTTTGTTGATGATTTTATCTCACGTATGAAACACGCTTTCATAAACAGCCATGATGCAATCAAATTTTAATTTGACAGAATTACAATCAGTACGCCACAAAATCAATCGCCGCAAAATAAATTAACGCACATAATTCCGAGCTATAATGACAGAGCTGCCAAAAATGTCAATCTTTAAAATTAGTGAAGTTCTGGACAGCCCATCATTTAAAATTAGGCAAGATCGTATGAGTAATAATAAAACAAGTGAATTACAGAACGAGGGTACACATAGGTCTATTACAATGCTATATACAATACAATCTACAGTATTTTACTAAACGCGCTGATTTTATCTTTATTGTACATCGAAATTATCTGGCGTCACTGACATAGCGTATAAGTCAATCTAAGCCTAGCCTAAATGTAAAGCGAAACTTTACACCGATTTCACTCTTGCATCAAATCGTAAGATCACTAGCAAGTGCAGAAAGTTTCAATCATCATTTACCATCATTCATCAGTCTGCACTAGATCAGTGAGAAAATTAAATCAATTAGATAATTTAATGAAACGCATTAAACGTGTTTTTTTGTTGAGACTGACAATTATTAGCCGTTCTGAATTAGATCTGAAATCATTTACATAACGCTCGATTAAGCAACTGATCTAAGCATAACCAAAAGCCAATTTTCAAATTAAAAGTAAAGGTTGTGAAGACTGTCAAATTTAATACAGCACGTTTTTCGACTGGCTAGTAATTGTGGACAGGTTTCGCATAGCGCGAATTAAAAAAATTCAGACATTTTCCTCAACTTCAGACTCCATCAAAACCCTCACGCCAAGATTTAATTTCTCGTGTAATATGAACAATTTTAACACTGAGCTACTTTGCACTTGAGATTCACACTCAAAGATCGATGTAGCCACGCCTACAAGTCGGTTTAGTCACGCCCACAAGCCGCCGTAGCCACGCCCACAAGTCACTGTAGCCACGCTTACAAATCTCAGTAGCCACGCCTACAAGTCGGTGAAGCCTCGCTGGGCGGTCCCCGGTGGCGCCGAGCGCTGATTGGCTGGGGGGGGGCCTCGCGAGATGACGTTGAGCTTCATCGGGCGGTTCACGCCGGGCGACTGCTGCTGCTGCTGAGGGGGCCCTGCCCCCGCCCCCTGCGGCCTGCCCCCCTGGTCTGCAGCAGCGGCAGCGGCGTTAAGAAATAAATTAATGTAAAACTGTAGGATATTGCGACTAATTTACAATATTAACTTCTTCGCAAAAGCAGACATTAAAGAAACAAATGAATCAGAAAATTATACATAAAAGAAACAAATAAAACATTAAACTTGACATAAAAGAAACAAATGAAACGTAAAATTTGACATCAAAGAAACAATGGAAACGTAAAATAAACTAAACAAGCGTAGGCCTACTGTCAAGTTAAAGCAAGAAAACGGCATTAATTATAGCTACAATTTAGATAACAATTCATTTTATTATAGCATTAATAACATAATAGCAGAAAAAAACACAAATAAATGCAAAAAGTCTACACGCTATATCAGCTTCAAGAGCATCCCTAGAAAGTCAGGCACCCTGATACGCATAGTGATTCTTTTGTCTTGATCGGTAGTGGTTTTTAGAAGTTTGTATTAGTGGTTGCCAGTTTCGTTAGTTCCGTTTTAACAGAAAGTATTATCTTTAGATTCATGGTCTTACGAACAATGATATGACTGGCTCTTAACTTAGCATACCGATGAAAATTGCGATATATAAATACTTATTTAAAACCAGCTGCGTTTGTTGAGCCGAAAAACAAAAAGCAAAGCCCCAGCTGTTACTCACTCGGGCCCGGCCCGTCAGCCGCCGCCCATCGCTCTGCCCTCTGCTGACGCTTGGCGAACAAGGCCCCTCCCTTGCTCGCGTCGTGGGCCGTGTCCACGGCCAGCGAGCCAAGGCTGCCGGGGCGGGGCGAGGGCGATTTGTTGCGCTGCGTGACTACGCCCCCTTGTTGGTAGGCGTTAGGGGAGGGCGGGGCAAACTGGGGGCTGGGGCGCTGGGGGGAGGGGCCTCCCCAAGAACCGCTTTGATTTGTCCCTCCACTGAAGAGTAAAAACACAAATGGCTTTTAATGAAAAGTTCGGATTATTTCCAAGCGGAAATGCAAACTATTATTTAACAAAAGCACAAGCAAACGAAAGCTAAGCACAAATTAACACAAGCCAATTTCGTTGGGCATTTGAAAAATTAATGCGGCATTTGTAAATAACAAAGTGGCCACAAGTTATTCTTGTCCGGAGCTAACGCTTATCTGCGTTTTGATAACAGCGATTAAACGCAAACTGTTTAATCGCTGTTGTCAAAACGCAGATAAGCGTTAGCTCCGTTACTGTTAAGACCTACAGTACCGCCCTATAGCGCCTAGGCGAAAATCCAGACAATAGTTAGACAACCGAACGCAATAAAAAGCAATAATTTTTATTGACTTAATTATTGAACGAGTCGAGTGCATTGTGCACTTAACATCTGCTCGATCTTAATATTAACTTTAATTTAAAAACCCATCCGACCTCGACATTCTGTAGTCCGTCTGCTCCTCCCCCCCTCCCCCCCCTCCTCCGCCCACAGTCCAGTTCTCCGCGTTCGCCTGACGCCGCAGGAACATGCTCTGTCCTCTAGAGTTGCTGTTCTCGGGGGAGAGGACAGAGTTCGCCACCGTCTTGGCGACCTTTGCCCTCTCCGGAACCACCGCTGGACCGTAGTAGTTCTCTGAGCCAATCAAAAGCGGTATTCATGTGACTCTAACACAACGTTGGCGGAAACAACCTGTATTGCTCTCGCTGACTATACCCTCTCCATTGTTCATTGTACGCAGCATGTCACACGTGAACTAAAAATCTCTAAAAAAAACAGGCCAGTTGAACAAAATGGCTCAACGTCCAGTCCGCTGTTCTATCCGATTTTTTTTACAGTTTAAACGAATTTAACGTAAAAAAAGAAAAAATCATAATTTATATTATCAAATGTAATATGCGTGCTTATTGCTTTGCTTTATCGTAGCTGACCGGGATATGAACATAAATAAAAACTCAAATGAAAAATTTCACAAGCACAAAACGTTCGCTTTTCGCAAAAAGTTTAAGTGCATTCTGGTTTCTACTCACTGATTGAAGGCGCTGGGGGGGGAGGCGGAGCCATGGGGGGGGCGGGCGGGGGCGGTCCATAGCAGTCGTTCTGCGATTGGCCGCCGTATTCACCGGAAGGCGGTCCATAGCCGCCTTGCTGTGGTCCATAATCACCTTGCTGCGGTCCATAGCCACTCTGCTGCGGTCCGTAGCCACTCTGCTGCGGTCCGTAGCCACTCTGCTGAGGTCCGTAGCCACTCTGCTGAGGTCCATAACCATCTTGTTGTGGTCCATAGTCGCCTTGCTGTTGTGCATAACCGCCTTGTTGTGGTCCATAGCCACTTTGTGGAGAACCATACCCGCTTTGCTGTGGACCGTATCCACTCTGCGATGACCCATTCCCACTTTGCGGCGGACCATAACCACTTTGCGGCGAACCAAACCCACTTTGTGATGTGCTATACCCGCTTTGCGGTGGAGGGTAGCTGCCGGAGTCATTGTCTCCATAGTAACCAGCTTGCTGCTCCTTTTGGAACCCAGGACGATTTTGCTGCCAGGACCCTTGCTGGGAGACCCTGGGGGACGCGGCACCCTGGCTTCCTCCACCGCTGCCTCCTTGATAGCCCTGTGATAAAGAGTTACTTTGATAGCTGGGGCTTGCTCCCTGGTAGCCCTGGTGCTGGCCGGCTTGATAGCCGCCTTGGCTTGGAGCTCCATAGGCCTGCTGGGATGCCATCGCTGTGTTTGGAGGCTCGTAGGCCTGGAACAGGGCAATGCTGGTCATTGACAGGAGTGATGAATTCTGCCTCTCACAATCTTCAAAAGTGGGGAGTAGGCTAATTTGACATTTTCTTAAATGAAAAATTTAAGTTTGTCAGATATTTAAGCCAGACAAAAACTTATTGTCACACAAAAAACAAAGCAATCGCTAGCAATTATGGGCTTTATATATTAACATTCTGTTAAGTCCATCTTCTCTTTTAATTTCTGGCTAAAGACCCCTCAAATTCATTAAAATCGTTTCTGATTGCAGTCTGCTGCACTTCTCCCGCACCTACGATTCAAGCAAACAATATTTTTTCCACTTCTATGTGCTTGACATACTATTGTGTTAGACGTGAGCAGTTTTACTTTTAAAAGCATTAATATCACTCGCCAAAGTACCAAAACGAATATCTATATATAGCCTACTACATATAGGCAGCCCGACCTGAAGAGGACTAGCGGCTGACTTGTACGCCTGCGGTGACGTCACACGCCCTTCCGGCTGATACCCCTGCAAGGGATGCTGGGATTGATTTCTCACCCCCCCCGAGCCCTGCCCCCCGGAAGCGAAGCCACCTCCCCTCGGGGAAACTGCTTCGCTGATGACTCTGGGTGAATTCTGACGATATCCGTCTCCTCCTTCATTGGCTGTCGTTTCCCAGGGAAGTTTATCCGGAGCAGGGACCGGATACACACGCGGGTAGTTGGAGTTATCTTGCTCCACCTCAGCAGCAGTCGCGCTGTACTGATTCCCAGGATAGTTTCCGCCGTTCTGACCTTGATTTCCTCCCTGCTGATTGGTGGAGGATTGTCGAAGCGTGATTGGTCGAGATTGGGGTGATGCTCCGCCCCTTTGTTGCTGGGGTCCCGAGCTAGATAAGCTTCTCGTCAGCGAGCCGCTTTCATTGCGAGTGATGACGTCATCGTTGTTTGCGTCGTTGCGTGATTGGGCGCCCCATTGCCCGCCCAATTTTTTGCTTCCGCCTCCAGTTTGCTTTGCAACCAGATACAAAATAATGCATTTATTCTCTTAAAATCAGGAAATGACACAAACAAGGATAAAAACTCAATTTCAATAACCAATTATTAATCAAACAAATGTATTCGAAACAAATTAATCAAACAGATAAAGCGTACACACTTTTATGCGCTTATCTCAGTGCCGTAAAGTTTTTTAATTCCCCCTCCCCCCCATGCCAGTTCCTACCCCGTGAGGTCAAGAAGCGACGTCCCCTATGACATCATCTGACATCGAAATGGACTCTAAACTCATTAATATCAGTATTATTATCATTATTACCCAGGGGGCGTTGGATGCGGTGGAGGAGCTGGTCTGACGGACGACCACGGGGTGATCCTGCTCAGTGACGATACGCCGAGTCTGGGTCGTCTCGTAGACGTCCGTCTGGTAGGACCCGTCGTCCTCTTGGGAGCCCCCCGGGCCGCGCGGGGGCACGCCTGACCTGGACAGCTGAAGCAAAAAAGATGAATTGCAAAAACTTAGGCGATCCTTCCTATCACGTAGTAGTAGGGGGAACTTTGCATTCGCTTGGTAGCATATTGCTAGAGTAGAGGAGTTAAGTTTAAGGTCTCACGCGTCTCGAACACAGGTTGCCTGTGATACTCTTCCACGCAAATGCGTGATCTGAATTTGGCTGTACGTTGATCTTATTTTAACTTAAACGCAGCTATTTGAACACTGATCCCCTTAGACTGAACCAAAGACGAATAGACCTGCAGCCCAGAACTCCCCGGACACGTCGTAAGAGGTAGCTAAAGAAGTGTAAGCGCTTTTTTGTTTTGGCTCGGAGATACTGAATCGGACTGTAATAATCTTTGTTGCTAGTGTCAGTTTTTACATAACCAGATAGAGATATATCAAATTTTACCCATTTTGCATATTTGTGATTTTGAACTTTTTCATATAATTTTACCTTGTGCTAATATTGATATCATACTGCACTCGCTGATGATAATAAGATACCATCTAATTGACTATTATATAACCAAAATTATTTCTATCCAACTCACCCCAGAAGGCTGACTATAGCTGGCTCCCCCCGGACCCCCCGCCACCGCCACGGAGCTCTGAGCGCGAACGTTCGGCTGAATGCTGAACTCAACGTGAGGTCTGTGATCGTTGGACGACTCGACATGGATGACAGGCATCTCTATCCCCCCTCCAGCACCTGGCCCTTATGCAGACAAGCGTCATGCATAATTATGCAAATTATTACAATCATGCACTAATCATTCACTGCATATCATGGGGTTATTTTTAAAGAATTGATATGTTTTACTACAGTATACCCATGCATATGATTTTTAAGGTTTATAAGTCAATGTCAATGAGTTATCGTTTTGTAAGATATCTTCAACGTACGTGAATCAATACTTGAAATATACTGACCCATGACTTAAACTTTGTTGATGCTGACCGTTCATCAAATTTCATTCCTTTTCTCCTATTTTATTGTTACAGTCCTATTGTTGCATTTTTGTATTGCTACCTGAGTAGGGATATTGCTGGCTCTGCTGTCTTGTCACCCCCTGCCCCGATACTCCCCCATACTGCCCCGCCCCCGCCCCATACCCCCCCGTCCCCTGCCCCGTCCCATACTGCCCCCCCGCTGAAGGCCCATAACTCTCCGAAGTCTCTTGTCTCAGAGGCTGGTTCGGTTCCTGGACAAACCTCTGGATTTCGTACTTGGGCTCCGCTGCAAACCGACTCGATCCGGGCTGGAACTGGATCTGAATCCTTCCTCCAGGCTGGACCTCCACGTTCTGAGTCCCATTCGTCCAGTCAGCTGTCGATCCTGGAGAGCTCCAGGTGCTTCCACCACCACCGCGTGTGGATTGCGGATTGCTTCCGGAAGGATGGACGGATGAGTCCCATGTCGTGCAGCGCTCGAGGTCCTCGATCATAGCGGGGAAGTCGTAGGTGGCAGTGGAGCTTCCGGAACCCTGCGCGTTTTTTGCGGGGAAGTCATACTGGACGCGGAGAGGTCCGGTGCTGCTGTGGGAGGCGCCCTGGAAACGTGGACTTCCATCGTCATATTGGGACGCGAAGGGCTGACCGAACTGGATCGTCTGCTGCATGGGCGTTTGTCTGTTGGTCGTTTCGTGCTTGACGACTCTGGTCACAGTGGTACCTCCCACCTTTTCTTTAGTGACCTGGTGTGTTGGACACAAGGCAGTTTCAAGCAGGGATGTGAAGCATGGCTTGTATAGCGTCATGCATTTCATTACAGCTAAATTTCTTGGAAATAACTGAGCCGAAATAGCATTTACAGGAGAAACATATTTTGTAAATTTCAACAAAACTCATCAAATAAATTTCAGTTAACGAGACAAGACAAGACAGGACATTTATTCGCTGGCAGAGCAAAAACAGAAAACGAGAGCAAACAGTTAAGGATCAAGATCAAGTCAACTATCAATACATTATTGTGTTTTTCGCCACGCTAGCCTACTGTCAGAGAAGCAAAAACTGTCCAGCAAAGCTGACCGCCAATTGAAGTCCATATTATAATATATAATATATATATATAATATATAATATATTGTATTGAGTTAAATTTCAAAAGAGAAAACAACTCCACTGTTTGTTTCGCCCGGATTCCCCCCAGACAGCTACATATAGGCTACACACAAGACAAACTCAGCAATGCAAAACGACAGACAACCTCTTCGACCACCCGCTTGGTCGTGTCGCCCTCGTTGTACGTGTGCTCCTGCTTGGAGTAGTACCCCGGCTCGCTCGGCGCCCCCACCAGCCGCTGGTCCCTTCGCAAGTCGAGGTCTCCCAGACCCTGGTTGCCCGGGAAGGAACTCCCGTCCCCGTAGTTCTGTCGCACGCTAGCACGCATCTGGTCAACCTGCGATACTGATGCCTTCAGTGGACTGGAGAGAAAGTTCCCTAAGACTTTCGGCCTTAGCAAGCGTGTTAATATCTTAAAATCGCTATAATTTGTTTCACTAAACTCCTGCTGTAGATTAAAATGATTGCTTAACTTCAAACCGAGAGCTGGATGCTGTTAGTTAGGCTACTAACTTACTAAAATACGGCATGCTATGCTATGCTTCGCTTTTAGTTAGAATGGCGGTTCCACATGTATAACTTACCTAGGCTACATTTATAGAATATAGCCGACAATAAATTGCTAGTTAATGCTATTTAATAGCGGCGTGAGGGTTTAGTATTACGAGGGCTTACTATTGCAATGGATAGGCTCGTTGGGTAGAGCTAAATGCATTCGTAGGCCCAATACGCTTCGAAGTATTACATCAGCTGTACTATTCCTGAACAAATCGCCTATCTGAACCGTTTATCGAATGAACTTGTGAGTCCTGTGATAACGGCTCACGATGTCATCTAAGCCTAACGTAGCCTACAGCAGCAACAGTTCTGACGTCTGTTACAGGCTACTACATGTAGCTGCGGTGTGAAAGATACCTGCAGATACTTTCAGTTACTTCGCGCTATAACTAGCAGTCCGTAGCGTATTCGTACTCCGGTTCCAGCTGCTACAGTGTAGGCGTAACACTGCAGCAAGTTCCACTCACCACTAGTGTATTATAGACCGACGTCCACGGGAGTTGTGATCCAGAAGGTGAACTGAATTCTTTCCAAGCCTTTTCACTCCGCTTTTGAATCGCATTCTTAAAAGAATATGAGCGCATGGGGATGATTTTTTCTTTCGCAAAGAGTTTTCAGATTTTCCTTTAAGAGAATTTTAACGTTTTTGGGTGGACGCTGTCTGACTATTTGCTGAAATACAGCTTCAGGCCATTTTTCGCAGCGTCCGAATTCAATTCCATCAATTTGGGCGCGCATCTATTAGACAAATTTTGATCCCCCCTCCCCCCTGCCACCCAAATATATCCCAAGATTTAATCTAGTGCAAACTCTGCTATGGGTCGCTGCTACTCGGTAACTTCTACTGCTGTATAAGAAACGATGCCGGACTGCTTGTACTCTCGCTCCAATACACACAGGCAGCAGCTAGGCTCCTAGACTGTAGCAGCTGCTCTCAAGTTTTCTGCCGAGCTTCAGTGCTTCAAACTCCAGCAGACCTAGTCTACATGTGTGGATGTCGATTTCAATTCCATCAATTTGAGTGAAGAAATCTGGACCTGCGGCATACGAATATTTGGAGCAGGATTGAAGTGAAGTCAGCTGAAAAGCTTTAAAGTTAGAGTTAGGCGACTGACTGTAGACTTAACATTAACGCTGTTGATTTAACGAAATTAACTGAAACTAATCCCATGCAGGCCGGGAAACAAAAAATTGGCTTGCAGCCCAAAGCTCCCCGGGCGAGTCGTAAAAGGCGAAGCCCGAAAGTGTCGCGCGTAAAGGTTAAATTGTTGCATTATTCGTGGCGCATTTGGGTGCAACTTTCTCCAGAAAGAGTCGAACAATGTCTACACACCATGCACCGCAGACGCAAAAATACTTCTGCTTCGCGAGAATGCTTGCAAATGCACGACCATCTGGCATTCCCATCCGGCTGATCTCCTGTGTGATTGTATAATGTATACGCTAGGCTGAACAGTGCAAGGCATGGCCTTTAGCTTGTGCTTGCGCGTCCTTCAACGGCACGAACCGATAACATTGACGTCATGCTCCCGGAATGTTGCTCTGCTCCGTGTTGTCTTGGAGGACCAGCGCTAAAGCTGCAGGATCTAGCAAGTGGCACATCTTCGTCTGATCTAAGCCGCTGCAGAAAAGCTATATACCTACACAACATAATAATCTGTGTCTTTTCTTTTACTATAGGCCTAGCAGTAGGCTAGACATGCATTATGAATGATTAACCAACGGAGCAGGGTGGTCACCGGCGACGTTTTTCGACGTCCAAACGCTTTATTAATATAAATTAACGCTACACTGCGCACATTCGGCCGTTGCGAATGGACCAGCTGCATAAAAATTGTGATCTGCGCGCTGTGCACTAATGTAAAATTATTAAAACCATTGTTTCAGCTCTATAGCCTTATTTACAAGTAGGCATCCTTCATTTATTTTTGTCCCAAGGGGGCTATTTGATTTAACCTATAAAAACAATTCAATATTTTCTTCGTCTTTAAGCGAACTGTGTAAGCGAAGTGTGTGTGTGTTATGCCCGTTGAGACTGCCGTAACAGCTGGCACGCCAGACTGCCTAGGCCTGAGTAAAGTTGAAGTTGAGAAAGACTCAACGCATGTCGGCGACGACTCACTTCGCAAACATTCCACGCTAGCCCTCCTTGGTTCTCCTTCCACCCCTTTCCTTCAGCATGCTCCAGTAGTTCAGACGCGGATTCGCGCGTACGCATCAGCTAAGTTACTGCATGTACATGGCCACAAGGCATGCTGAAGCCACTAGATTAGTTTGTTTTGTTAGTCCAGGCCCACATATTTGCTTAGGGCTAAGTAGGTTTAATTGATTAATGCGTTATAAACCTTGGGCTAAGTCGGTTTGACGAATTTAAACTTAAACCAGTCCACAAGTCAGACTAGGGTTATCAGCACTGGATGCTACATGTACATGTAGCTCGTGCATGGTATCCCCGTAGCTGTAGATGCATGCAGGCCTGATATATAAATACTCTTCGCCACAAATTTAGGGCAGTAATAGCCTAAGTCTGCATTTTATTCACCCGAGTAATACCTTTGCTCTTAGTCATCGTTTGGAATCGCTGCTTTCAAGTTCCGCAGGAAGGTTTAAGCGGGTTTTAATTTGTACCCGCGCTAATTCGGTGAGTCTAACAAAACTGAAAGATACGCATCTTAGATACAGCCACACGGCGCAGTAGCCTCGGCTATACATAAGACACGAAGGCACGTAACCGAAAGGCAAGAATGCGCCTGGTAGTCTGTTTTACTCAGAAAATCGGCCTCAGCCGTTGCCTTGACGAGTTTCTGTAACGAACGGCCTTCCGCTATCGAACACCTGGTTTGAGTCTAAACTATCAGCGACTGTCTACACGCGTAACAGCTGTAGTCGTAAGCAAACAGCGGCGGCCAGTGCCAGTATTAACAGCTATAGGCCTAAAGTGAATACATGCAGACGTTAGTAAAGTACTAGATGCGTGCTTGGAATAGCCACGTTGGCTTATGCATAAAAATATGAGGGTCAAATATGAAATGGCGTTTAGCCTATATGGCGTGCTCGCTTGGGTCTATATGCGGGCAATGTCAATTTTATTGCTCCGACAAAAATAGTTGCAGTTATGCTGCAATCCTTGGCAAACAATTACGGTTGCCTTCAGTACTGTTGTCAAAATCAAAACCAGTCGGCCAACAGTCAAACTATTAATCTAGGCTGTGGTCGCCCGAAGAAGTTATGCGTTTAGGCATTCTTCGCGGTGCCATTTGCGCGTTTTTGAGGCGGCAGCTACGGTGTGGGAGTACGTTGACCGCGCTTGCATCATTGAAGAAGTATGCTACGCCTAGCGAACATAGTCGTGTAGGCAGGGCCGCAACAACGTTTCAGAAGTTGGGGGGGACCAATGGCTGGGTAATATTTATGTTCCAA
>JAQIWG010006985.1:0-12761 GCA_034695025.1 Chamaedrilus cognettii
CTTCATCAACAAAGATGAATGGCCTCCGAACTCTCCAGATCTAAATCCGCTTGACTATCATGTCTGGGGAGCGATGCCTGAAAGGTACCGGACTCACAGGCCAAAGCCAAAGGACAAGGCAGAATTCAAGACGGTACTGGAGGCGATCTGGCCTGACCTGCCGCAGGCACCATCGACAAAGCAGTCCTTGACTTCAGGAAAGGGCTCAAGGCCTTTGGACATCAGCTTTAGTAAGCCAGTGAAAATCGGCCCTTTTCAGGACCACCAAATTATTCAAAGGGAATCAAAGCGCTCCGTTATTTGTACGCTATTTTGTAACGTCAAGAACTCAAGCCGCTTTAGCGTGTGGTTGATTTCATTTTTCGATTTTTTTAACAAGAACTTTCAAGACTTTTGAACGCATTAATGATTTCGTTTGAAATTTGGGGACCTTGTGTCAAATTATCTCAGCTACAATCCCTGAAAATTTCAAGGAAAACTTTTGGCCGAGTTATTGCGAATTTGCTAGGGGGTTGTTTTTTATGCCGCACTCTGTATATAGCAGCTAGCGACACTTGTGTGTTTAATAGCCTTGCTGAAGGGCCTGTAACGCAATGACTTTAATAGTTGCTGGCGCGGGGACTTGAACCCTGTTCCTCTGGATTAGAAGTCGACGCCTTAACCACTACACCACAGTCCTCGCTGTGGCTAACAAATATAATAACATCAAAAAATTAACAACTCAAATAAAAGGAAGCCAAATCTGAAATCTAGTATACGAGGCTCCTTCCCGTGACTTGCTGCTCCCCAACCTTCATTACATAAATTTGGTGTTTCTCGTAGCACAAAAGTCTGAGAGCCCCTGGTATTATCTATCACCATTTTCTTCTGCATGCATACTAGGCATACCTTGTTGGTATAGTCGACGTTACTGCTCGAAAAATAGACGGGACACCAGCAGCTGATCGGTTCTCCGACGTACTGGCGTGTGGTCAGTAGAAGGGCAAACAGCCCGAGTATGAAGACAGTGTAGAAGCAGCTCAGCTGCTCGCAGAAACTGTCTGCACCGCCCAGGCGAGGGTCTGTCGTGTCCTGAAGGAGTCTGAAGATGGCGTCCATCCCGAAGAAGTGTTAAGGGCTAGGCTTATCCGAAACTTACATGGGCGTTGCATCAACAATTACGTTAAGACATAAAATCTTAGCATCACGTTATTTTCAAGCGGTGTTGCCTCTCATATATCTTTCTGCCCCCGCAGACCGGGGAACAAAAAATCTGCCGATTCGCAAAATTCTCCAACATTATATGCGAGCAAAAATTTCACATACGTTTTACAGTAAGATGGCTCTGATTTTGCAATTTCGTAATCACATTACATCGTAAGAACCGTGAGGATTACAATCTGTCATTTTCAAGTGCATGTATGGGACCTGCATAGCCAGTGACCATAGCCAATATTGGCTTCTTAAGCCGATGCTTAATGTTGTGGGTCACACTGTAAATTCCAGGCAGCTATGTATGCAGCTACATGTATATACTACTCCGGTACGGATGCCAAATCAAAAATCAAAGATCCCTAGACCAAATCGATTGCCGCAATTCTGTAATTGTAGCATATTATAGGCTAGCCATAATATTCTATAATAACCATTCCTATTAATAGGCACTCCAAAATATTTTTCTCTGAAAACAAATTATCGCTTTTAATTTCGTAGTTACTCATAGAATTGTACATTAGATATGCGATGTGCGTAGTACATATATGTACATGTATACATATACATGTATTATGCCTAGATAGCCTGTAGTTTATCTATAGTCTATCTATAGTCTATCTATAGTCTACCTATAGTCTATCTATAGTCTATCTATAGTCTATCTATAGTCTATCTATAGTCTATCTATAGTCTATCTAGGCTACATGCTGCAGAGCATGACTAAAGTGTAGAGATGTGTGAATTACCCTATTACAGCAAACAGAAAAGGAAAGACAGCTGCCATGTTGTATCATAGCCACATAACAGCCTAAGAATCCTCAACTGTTTCCAGCCCAGTTCAGAGTGAACCGGTTCATCCGGTTAGGATTCTGCACGTTTGCAGGCAACTACATGTATGGGCTTTAGGGCCCACGCTACGGCCAAACTTGAGCATTCATGAAAGTCGCACGATTGGGACGAGTCACAATTATTGTGACTTATGCGCGCTATATCACACCGGTGTGGTCTAGTTCTCACGCTATACGCAATCACTCAATTCATCAAAATGATGAGAAAATGACACAGACCATGAAACGATACATGTAAGTACAGATAAAAAGCGCATCAGATCTACTCTATGGGGTAGGCTATATTACAGCCTGCAAAAATGTTATTACCACCGTCGGAAAACTCCCAAAACTGAACATCATAAATCATAGCGAGTCTAGCTTCTGTACCTTGTTGGCGTAGTCGACGTTGGTGTTGGAGAAATGTATGGGGCACCAACAGCTGATGGGCTCGCCAACGAACTGACGCGTAGTGACGAGCAGAGCGAACACCCCTAACAGGGACACGGTGTAGAAACAGCTGAGGCGCTCAGAGACGCTGTCTGCCCCGCCGAGCCTCGGGTCTGCGGCGTCGTGGACCAGCAGCAGCAGGCGGTCCATCGTCCGCTAAGTGATGGCTCCTGCAGGGGCCTGATTCAGAAAATTAAGGTCTGAGATAAATCTGCTGCTGGCCTACTCTTAGAGCATAAGGAAATCTTACAAAAAAGTTTAATAACAGGCCAAAATTTATATAGCCTACGTGTATAAAAAATATCTAAACTAAACCATGAGCCTACAGAACTGTCATATCATGCCTTACGCATACAGGTAGGTGTTTGGTGTTTGCCTCAAGCAAACCTAATTCTTCTGGCAGCCAAACTTTGGATAGCCTGCACGCCTATTTAGGCCGATGCCGTCTTAGTCTATGTGCTAGGCTTGATAATTAGGCCTATGCTTGCTGGCTATAGCCCAATTCAATATAGGCCTATGTAGGCAGTAAAAATAGGCCTCTATGCGTGGGCCATGGCCTATTTGACAATGATGCACTGATCATTATTAACCCCTAGTCGGATATTTGAGTTAAAATGCATTTTTGCGACTTTGCGACTTCGTGACTTCGTTTAGCAAAACATCCACGTTGACATGCACAAAAAGCGCCAAGTTGGCGCTATTTTGAAGCTTTTTTCATGATTTTTCTGCACTGTAATGCGGCAAAATCAATGAAGTAGGCCTAGGACCTATAAACTTCAGCTCAACATTTTACAGGCAGCTTAACCTATTATAGCTCACACGCCTGGCTACCTGCTACGATAATAGTTCTCGCTTGTCATGGTGCAGTTTACATGTAGACGAAGGAAACATTATTTAATAATAATGGTACTTTAGCTGTTGGTTCATTTTCTTCTTGAAAGGCTTTAACTTTTAACTAAATGAGTGTTTTCAATGATATAAACCATGATTAAACCTACCGTTTTTATTTTAGACAGAACAATGACATTGTCATGATCATCAAGCACATTGTAGGTCTTTTAAAATAAAAGAAAAAGAACAAGCCGGTCAAGTTAAAACCCAAATTACGAAAATGCATTGATCTAAAGTCAATAAAATGTATTTGCAGAAACCAATCAACATGCACAAAACTTAGAAATCATTTTTGTTCTTAATTTATTGTACCCTCGTGAACCAATAAGCATCATTTGAGAAACAAAACATTTTTGCCCTAGTGATTTATTATAGATCGTGTACGTGATTGATTATTGTTGATATTGTTGTCAAATTTCCGCCTAATTCTTCTTTTTAATTTTTCCCATTAAACTAACTCTTTGCATCTCGGAGGCATACCTAACCCACATGCTTATCTACATAACAAGGCTAACTACAGAGCAACTATGATTGAACTAGGCTAGGAAATCGACATTTGCGCTAACAATGTCATCACTGGCAATCAGCTGATCCATATTAATAAGTAGTCAAGCATACGGTAGTGTGTTCGTTTTATAGATAATTTTTTTCTTAATGCCAGTTTCACTGTTTTTCGTCAGTAACCTTGAGCAAGTGTGTATTGTAGTGTGCAGTTGATAACGATTTGAGCAGTTATAAATCAAATTGAATCCTTCTTGAGTATCATCTATCATTACATATGTTCAAAGGACCTTTAAACATATAGCAGCATTGAGAAATTAAGTTGCACCAACACTCTATCGAAATCTGGTTCTTCTCCACAAAGTGGTTTCCTACTATTCCCTAACTTCCCTAACTATCCCCTAACGCATCTCTCTAAAAAGGCAAAGAGCAACAAATTAAACATTACGGGTATACATTTGAATAAATTATGCCTTGCTTTATTCAATGGTTAGCGAAGCCCTAAAAGAAATATGTCTTTGGTTGAGGGTCTCACCCTGATGGGCTTCAAAATTGTTTGTCAGATTGTCAGCACTGACACTAGGAATCAGAATGTAGTATTGATGTGTATTTAAAAAAGAAATAATTGTGTTTTAGGAGAGATAAAAATGTTCCTGCGCAAGTTTCTAAAGAGCGAATCGAAGCAGCCGGACGCGGTCAGGAATGGCCCTCCCGCCGGCATGCAGGCCATGGGGGCCAATCTGCAGCGAAAGTTTGCAAAGGGGGTTCAGTATAACAGTAAGTTACACTAACACCAAGTATAGACTGTATACTTTGTATATACCACTGTGTAGGGTGACTTTACAGCGAGGTGCATTATTTACAGGGTGGAATATTTATAGCCGTCACTGGCTTTCAATGATGTGTTTGCATTGTATTTGTTTTGACTAATTGAAGGAAGGGCATTTAGCTGGGTATCAATGTCATAAAATGGCTGTACCTCTTGGCAGGTTTAAGCGTGTTGATTATGTTGATCTTTTTATTCTTCGACTAGTGTTGTTATAGTCCCCGCACACCTTTCGGTCAAAACTAAGGAAGTTCACCGTGGCATTTGTTTGAGAGAATAGACACGGTATCGCTGTGTGCTCGCGCATTCGGTCAAACGAACGCCAGCCGCCGTCGTTGAGGTCACTGTGACCTTAACAAAAAGAATGCTGCGTGCAGCATTCGTTGTTAAGGATCATGACGTCGTGTCTGCGCGCCAAGACAAGCGACCGCAAGCAGTTGACAGCTCGACGAGTTCTATAGTAATATGGACTTTAGTCCTTTACGACAAAACTTTCTTCGTTTTGACCGAAAGGTGTGCATGCACTTTTAGTATATAATTAAATACCGGTATATCAATAGATTATAATCAGATTCAATTGATGATGTGCCAACTGCATGCACACCCCAAACATATTCGTTGCTTGTGCAGAGGCTTTAATTTATTGTTATCTGATTTGGCATTTGTTGAATGTCATAATATGTTTGACATTTGCTAACGATGCATTGGACTATTTTCGATGCTTTAATGAATAGTTTCTTTTTTAGGTGGTCTTTGGTGTTTCGGTGAGTAGTATTTTGTGTGTTTTAGTTAGTGATTCTGCTGGTGTTTTAGTCAATAGTTATTTTATGTTTTAGTGAAGATCATCATCAAGGGAGATCGCAATGTCGGCAAGTCCTGCCTGCTTCAGAGGCTGCAGGGTCTCAAGTTTAAGGAGGAATACATACCGACCGACGAAATACAGGTCATCCCTCCAGAACCAATTCATTGAGATGTTTTAATTTGATGCAAAATGTTGTCTAATCAGGTGCAATGAATAATGTGATAATAATGCAGTTAAATATAGCAAGGATTGCTATTTTAAGTATTCTATCAAAAATGCTTGATTGATTGCAACCAAGGGGGGTCACTACATGCCGTTTAAAAAGGCACGTATGGAGATAACGGGGGCGGGGCTTGCCTCGCGGGGCCAGTCACTTACAATCGTTGACATCTTGATTGACAGGGTCATGACCTACACATATCGAATCACAATAATTCAAAGTTATTACCCATAATTCAAATCAACTTTCATTTTTGCTTAAAGGGCTACAGCATTGAGATGTTTATGCTTGCGCATTCTAGGCTTCTATTTCTGTGATTGCGACAGAACTGTTCAATTTAGGTTTTAATTCTGAGGCTTATGATAAAAGAAAGAACGGGTTTGTAACGTTTATTTTAGCTTGGGTCTAATTTTGGATGATACCTTGTAATTTTTGCTGTACTTTGCTGCCTAGGTTTCTTAGCTTATTAGTACGCATAGCTGGTATTAGTATGGATATTTTCTGATTAGAGAATATGTATATAGCTTGTGCAGTGTATTGTTCTGTGACATTATGTATGCGTGGCTGACCGTCTGATATGGCGTGAATTTTCGCTTACTCCCAGAAGAATACTAATGAAACGGAAGATCAGCTGCATCGTTGCTTGTTGGTAGGTTGCCAACATTCAGTGGAGCTACAAAGCAACTAACGACGTAGTCAAAGTTGAGGTTTGGGATGTGGTCGACAAGGGGAAAAAGAAGAAGAAGGTAGAAGGGCTCAAGTTGGACAGTGGCGCCACTCTAGTGAGTTGGAAGTGATTTGGTTTTAGGCGAAATTAGTATCTACAATACTAGTCTATTTACATGGTCACAGTACACAGGTCATGCTTATGCGTTTATTTAGCAAAGCGTTGATCATCTCCATATTGTGTGCGGTATATCAGGGATTAAAGCTGGTCTGTTAAACAGACCCGTGTCATATAG
Source organism: Chamaedrilus cognettii (assembly GCA_034695025.1). Lineage (NCBI taxonomy): Eukaryota > Metazoa > Annelida > Clitellata > Enchytraeida > Enchytraeidae > Chamaedrilus > Chamaedrilus cognettii. Next base: position 6,674 of record JAQIWG010006985.1, read on the forward strand.
TAAGTTTGCTACATGGAGCCTAAACAAGATCTGTCTTCTGTGGAGGGATATTATTTTTTGACCTTTTGTATATTCTACCGTATATTACGGCACTGATGCCACATAGCTATTTAAATGATTTTGCTGCGCCTGCAGACTTTGGCTAAATGTAAGTTGAATGCGGATGTGGTTCAGAGTTGTGAAGACACGTGTCTTGATGCCGATTTTGTCGACGTCTACAAGGGAACACACGGTGTCATTGTCGTCTTTGACATCACCAAGCAGTGGTTGGTGCCAGTCTGTCTTGAATTTTTGTATTTTTTTGTGATTTTGAGATAAAATCTCAATTATTATTTTTTTTTTCATATTTGTGTCCTAAATTAAAATGCTGACGGTTAGTGATCGGCATTTTTTGGAGAGTTTTTTGTTTGCTAAAATTTGTGCGCTTTGCATTATTTTTGAAGCAAATTAGCCTATATGCTATTCGATGCATCACATTAGATGTTAAATAACAAGGCTATTAGGCTTTGCTATGTTAGGGCTAGAGCAGTGTGGTGAGGGGGATCTAAAGCCTGTGTTGTGGACACTCAGGACGTACGAGTATGTGGAGAGAGAACTTCCCAAGATGCCGCCGACTTTGCCGATCCTTGTTCTTGCGAACCACCGTGACATGGGGCACCACCGAGTGACGACGGACGATCAGGCTCGCTCCTTCATCGAACATCTAGAGCGGTCAGTCGATTAAGGATTTGTTAGACGTCGTTTTGTCAAATGGGCTGAGTGCACTTCTTTGGACCATCAACTTATTTTTATTCTCAATGGCTGTTATCATCAGCATGTTGTGAACTACCATCCTACATGGATGGTTAAGAGATAATCCTACCGGTCAATAATCAGATCTGCATTTAGAAAATTGATTGTTTTGTGTGAAAGCTGATCTTTTCTTTTATGTCCTGTAGACAAAGAGCAGATAGACTGGCTGTACAATTATTTCAAGCATTACTATTCTACTGTAATGTGAAAAAAAATTGAAAATAGTATACACTATTTGGCCTCTATATGAGCACTATGCGGGAGTGCCACTTATCGCCCGTACACCTGTATTTTACATGCGTCATATGCCAGTTACAATTGGTATTCCTGGATTTAAAATAGAACATCGATCAAAATCAAGGGGAGTCACTATATTCTGTACATAGTGACTCTTATATAGCACGTATGGACTGTACGTATATAGCATGTATGGAGATAGCGGGGGCGGGGCTCTTCCCCGCGGGGTGAATTAATCACAACCGTCCAAAACTTGATTGACAGGGTCATGACCTACACATAACCAATCGCAATAATTCAAGTGATTACCCATAATTCTAATCAACTTCCGTTTTTGCTTAAAAGGTCCTTCTTTCTATAGAATTGTGAAGTTTATGCATGAGCGTCCTAGGCTTCTATTTCTGTGATCGAAATGTATGTTGTGTGTTGCAGGCCAGAGAACTCGGCTCAGATTCGCTACGTGGAAACGTCAATGAAGTCTGGCTTTGGACTCAAGTACATCCACAAGTTCTTCAACCTCCCCTTCCTTCATCTGCAAGTGAGAGCATTCTAGAACATTCTCAAACAACAACTGCTGAACAGCGTGTGCTGGCTGTTTTGATTTGTGATTCTATGTTTATTATGTTGGTTTAAATATAACAGACCAAGACTTAAATGTTTTTTGGTTAAGTTTAAAGATTAAAACCTAAGCATTACGCCAGGCTTAGGAAATATTGACTATAATTTTAAATTAAATCAAATTTAAGGAGTTAAATTATTTGCAGTCCTTTAATCAACGTAAACAAGTTGAGTTTTTAACGCTCTTATAAAATATTTGGCGTTGCGCGTGTCATAATTTTTTTTTGTAGCCTTTGGTCAGTATTGTTCTAAGATTTTATTCAATTCTTTATCAGATATTTCTATCCGGTTTATTTGTTCATTTTGATTAATATATCAGCGTGCGCTGCTGCTGCTGCGCAGCGCGAGACTCTGCTGCGTCAGCTGGAGACAAACGCGCAGGAAATCCAGCTCAGCTTTCAGGAACTGGACATGCACGAGGAGTCCGACGAACAAAACTACGATCTGTGAGCAACAGTGGGACTGGGCTGTTCAATGATTGTTAATATTTTAAACTCAATATTTGACATCATCCCACTCAATCAGTTCATCAGGATACCGCGCAATAATTAATTCGCTCAGTGCTGGTTTCTCCGATGCGGATTTAACGGCGGTTCAGGATTTAACCCACCCTTTTGCATAGGCTAAATCCTGAACCGCCGTTAAATCCGTGCCGGAGAAACCAGCCCTCAGAGCGATTGGTTGCGAAGGTCGTGATCTAATCTCGGATCGAGATCGATTGAAAAGCTGATCTAGGGCTTGAGAATCGCATTATTACTGACGCGCATGACGGTGTTGTCAGGTACAGCAATGGGTTCTGTCGACACTATTGCTTTGATCGTTTTGCGCAGACTCTAGTCCGGTTCAAAACGCAGTCTCTAGTCCGGTTCAAAACGCAGACTCTAGTCCGGTTCAAAACGCAGTCTCTAGTCCGGTTCAAAACGCAGTCTCTAATCCGGTTCAAAATGCAGTCTCTAGTCCGGTTCAAAATGCAGTCTCTAGTCCGGTTCAAAACGCAGTCTCTAGTCCGGTTCAAAATGCAGTCTCTAGTCCGGTTCAAAATGCAGACTCTAGTCCGGTCCAAAACGCAGTCTCTAGTCCGGTTCAAAACGCAGACTCTAGTCCGGTTCAAAACGCAGTCTCTAGTCCGGTTCAAAACGCAGTCTCTAATCCGGTTCAAAATGCAGTCTCTAGTCCGGTTCAAAATGCAGTCTCTAGTCCGGTTCAAAACGCAGTCTCTAGTCCGGTTCAAAATGCAGTCTCTAGTCCGGTTCAAAATGCAGACTCTAGTCCGGTCCAAAACGCAGTCTCTAGTCCGGTTCAAAATGCAGTCTCTAGTCTGGTTCAAAATGCAGTCTCTAGTCCGGTTCAAAATGCAGTCTCTAGTCCGGTTCAAAATGCAGTCTCTAGTCTGGTTCAAAACGCAGACTCTCTAAAAAAAAGTCTTGATTCAAAACGCATAAAATTTAGCCAGATTTAAAAAACATACGGTGCTGCTGTTTTAGAGCAAAACGTTTACAACAATCTTTATAAGTTTCTCGGGAAGGCGGTTAAAAAAATGATTAGAAAAGAAGACGAAAATCAAACGCGCAATGCTAATGCTCAGGTTTCTCGACGTGATGACGACTAAGCGGCGCGAGCAGCAGGAGCAGCTTGCTGCCAAGGCCATCGAGGAAGCTGCTCTGAAGAGACGCGAGGAGCTTGCTGCAGCTGCTGCTGCTGCTGCTGCAGCAAATGCTGCACAGCAGAGCGGCCCGCCGCCCCCGGCCGCTCCAGCAGCGGTTGCAGCAGGGCCTCTGACAATAAAGGAAGGTAGAATGATTGGTTTATTTTTAGTCTTAGTTTCTTTGTAGTTTAGTGTGTAGCACAATGACTATACACAGTCCGAATCTGCGCAAGAGAGCCAGTGTCCGGCACTGAACCACTCCCCCTTCTTTAGTTGCCTGTTACGACTTGCCCGGGGCGCTCATTCAAAAAGAATGCTAGGTTATCGTAGTCTTAAAATATATATCGTGCAATGTTTATGACAGTTTGATCTTTTTTACATTGATTTGACGATGATTCGAGTATTTATGTACTGATTTAGTCGGTATCATTCAGTGGCTCAATATATGTTTCTTGTTGTGTAATTTATGCAGGCTTCAATGTTTTATTTGGTTAGCAATTTATTTAGAATTCAAATGAATGAAATTCAATATATTTTGCTATTCATCAGATCTGATATTATGTGCACTAGTTCCAATATCTAAATAAAAAAAAATTCCACAGTCCTTGCCCTATTCAAACGATGACACTCTAAACATATACTGGTGGCTAGAAACAAGTGCATCTCAAATAGTTAATAACAGCATAATCTTTGCGTTGTATTTCATTTGCGAATGTGTTATTATTTTTCCACCGAATGTTCCACTACTGTATTGCAGCGCCTCCCCCGCGGCCTATCCCCGGCCTTTCTCTCGCCCTCTCCAAGCCCTCCACCCCCAGACAGTCCAACACTACGTCCCCGGTGGAAGTTGCAGAGCCGGCCGAGCCGGATTCCGTTGCGGTCAGCAGCAAGTCGGCTCCAGTGACGCCTGCAGCCGAGCGGCCGGTCGGCTTCATGTCGAGGCTGTTCGGGGGCGGAACGACTAAACGCACAGTTCCTCCTGCAGAGACAACGGAAGGTGACTTGGGATGTTGCTGATACGAAAAATTTGGAAATAGTTTAAAAATTATGTATTTAAAAATTGACATTTATTGCTGCAATAGACAAACAGATAGGAGTTGAATATGTCCGAACATGAAGTGGCTTGTTAAGGCAAAATTTGAATTATCTGAGAAACGGCTTTATTTCTTCTTACAAGTTATAGCAAAAATAGTATGTGTTTTATTTTATGCATTTGTGATCTTTATAAGAGCAGTTGACTCGATTGCCTGCTTTTTATAAATATCTGCAGAGTGTGATTGCCTTCGTTTTAAAATTGGATTAATAATTATAACAGACATTGTAGAAGATAATTAATTGACGGTTTCTATCGTGTTACTGTTATTTACAGCAAGAGTCTTGCGGTAAATAGGCCTTGCATGGAATCGAAGCTTTTATATGAGTGATTGAAAAGCATGCAGGCTTTTGCATGAGTTAACTAGACGCTGATAATGCTATTTGAGTTACATATGCCCGTACAGTGTACACTCACAACGCTAGGACTGACAATGGCTCATGTAACTTCATTAATGCGCGGTATTGGGACACGCTGATAACATTCTAAGTTGTGTGTTAGCAGAAGTCAAAGTACTCAATACTAGGCGACGTTTTATGCAAACGACACATGGCCGAGCTAATAGATATTGATGTTTGAAAGTTATTTTAATGAATAGACCAGTTTATTTGAGAAAATCGCACATAACTCGCCAGACTTTATCGCCAGACTTTTTCAAATTCCCCTTGCAGTGACTTCGCCGCAGTCACCGGTCGGCCCGGTTCAGAGCGTTGACGAGTTTTCCCCTGACGGAGAGGGACTAGACGCCAGCTTTCTGGACGATGTCAAGGAGAACAAGTCTGTTGCTGCTGCTGCTGCTTCTGCTTCTGCTGCTGCGGGCCATTCCAGCGATAGGTCTGCACAGCGACCCTAATTATCACAATTTTTAAACATTCAAAGTTCTGTTGATGTAAGAAATAAAAAAATTAAAAATTGAACTCGAAAATCGTCGACCATCATCAATCAACAGTGAATTATAAATGTAATATAATATTTGTTCATCATCAGATAACAAAGGAAAAAAGAACTTTTATTATATTCGTGTTTGATTATCAGTTCATTTTGCTTAGATTTTAGCTTCATGAAATGAAATCGTAGTTGTTACAACAGATTCAAAAGGAAATGATAAAAAAAGTTGCGGTGTGTGTCAGTTTGCCTGACTCTGTGTCTTTCTATTTGTTTGTCTCTGAGTCTCTCTTTTTGTATCTGTCCACACCACTGCTCTGTGCTCCAGTGACGATGACGTTCAGGGAGTCAACCCTCTTGTCGCTGGATTCCAAGACGACCTTGACTCTGACGATGAACGGATCGTTGCCCGTGGCAACGCCCCACCAAGGTCAAACATTGACGACCATTCTAGCGACGAAGAAGAAGATAATTATGGCGCTCGCAGCCGAACTAAAGGTTTGTGTTGTCTTTCATGTAAAATTCACAAAAGGATAAGTGAAAAAATAAAGCAACGTGTCTAGCGTGTGATTAAAGTAATGTTTCATGGAAATGGAATATTGTATTTGATGCTTTCTTTAGATGATATATAAGCCGCTAGTAACCTTTAAAATATTTTTGAAGAATTTCTCTATGTTTAAGATTATTGCACATGAAACAGCACATGAAACAGCACATGAAACAGCACAGGAAACAACACACGAAACAGCACATGAAACAGCACATGAAACAGCACATGAAACAGCACATGAAACAGCACATGAAACAGCACATGAAAC
>JAQIWG010006986.1:0-12759 GCA_034695025.1 Chamaedrilus cognettii
TAGGAAGTCAAGACCTTGTTTGTTTGACCTCGGTGGCGATGAGAGACCAGGAAGTCAAGACCTTGTTTGTTTGACCTTTGTGGTGATGATAAATGCACATCATCCAGTAATATTGCAGAGGCTGTTGCAGTATTTGTTTCAATCCTGTTGAGTTGGTGCGGTTCACTGAATGCACTGTAGCCTGGATTCGTTCAGTTTTACACAAGAGATCACATTCTTAATCCTCTGCAAAGCATTAGAGCTCTAGCTATGCGCACACAGTTATCCTGATCGACTCAGGTCTCAGGTCAATGAGCAGCCTTGTGTGTGAAAGATAAGGAGATGTGAGTGGCACTGGCCACGCTACTAGCACAAAGGCAGTCGCACCGCTTGGACTCTATGCTCCAATGAATAGCAATGAGAGGACAATGCGTGGTTCTTTAAGTGCGCTACTTGGGCCCAACCATGATAGTGAGGCTCGTTACATTTATATCGCAATTTCTGATTGGTTGCCGTTTGTCTGCGTTCTTTCTGCCGTCGACCATTCAGTTCTATCTGTTTTTAAAATTTCTGTCAAAAAATCAATTTTTGCAAAGAGCTTGTGGTTATTTGAAGTGAAAATAATTTAGACTAGATTTTTATTATTATTAAAAGGTCGTAACTGTGTGGTTATGTTGAGCGAGCCGAGTATTAGGTGGTTGACTATCAGTAGGTATCAGATCTATGGACTCATTTAGTTCCTCCCCACTTTAGAAACCAGAGTTTACAGTCTTGTCCGTTTTCTACCCATCAACCCTTTTTGGGATTCACAAATAAATGTGATTTTGAAGGGATTAATACATGATTTGATTTTTCAAATTGAACTTTCTTGCAAATTTCGATATTTTATCCTGCTCAATTGCCGTCTACAATTTGCAGGCTTTGGCTCGGGGCAAGAAATTTATGCAAAGATGGGTCTGTATTCAATAATCCAATTTTCTTAGCTTTAGCCTAAGCAGCGGTGAAAATTTGGTTCAAATTTGGGGTGCTTGTTAAGTAAGTATGGCTGATGATGCTGTGATGAACACAGCTGATGGCCCAGTAAGTACAGTGTGGTCCAAACCAAAGGAGACCTTTCATGTCCTTGAGTTCAAGTCATACAGGGGAACTTGTGGGCTTGGTACGTATCGAATGTCGGTATGTATTCAAGCTTCATTATAATGTTGTAGTTGAATATCGAAACTTAGCTTGAACGTATGCAGTATGCGTATGCCTGTTATACAAACATTTGTCATATCCGACTCATATGATGCTATTTAACATGAAATTTGACCCAGTTTCACTTTGCATGTGGAAAGAGCGATGTGGAATTTTCAGACATATCGGTATCTTGTACCTTCTGCCAACGTCGATTGTTAAAAGAGACTTTTTAACAGTTAAATTATTTTTGTTGCTGAGAGATTTTTTTTTGTGATGTACGTAAAAATCAGCGGAAAAAAAGATTTTGAAGTGTTTCTAGCGGCCCACACTAGCGGCCCAGTAGTGGGCCTCTGATTACCTTTAAGCAAGAGCGTGTCATGTTCACGATGCTCATCGCAGCCTCTAAGCGGTGGCCGTATTGTGAGAGGTTTGTGGGGTGTGCACCCAGTGCAGTGTTCATTCTGGTGCTAATGCGCGATGGCTTGCTTTTCAGAGTCTCAGTTCTCGTCTCCTCCAGGGTTCGCTAGCTCTAGCTGCACCGTCACTAGTTGACACTTTCAGTAGTCATCCCTTCCTCCAGGTTTGATGGCGCCCCACCCCTGCGGTCTTGTGTGCTTCCCCATTACTACCCTCCAACGCTGGGTAGGTACTGGTCTGGTCCAGTTTACACTGTCTTAAGCAGACAGTGTTTTGACGATCCACAGCGTCAGCGTGTCAGGTTTTTAAATTTTGAATATTTTGTGGCTTTTAAAATTTCTCTGTGCTTTTCACACGTATTGGTTTCTTTCAAACGGACATGCAACGTGCGAGGGATTAATTCTCACCGGCGGTGAGACATGTTTGGACTGTGACTGGCTGCGATCCTGTGTGACGTCGGGTCTATGCCAACCAGTTCTGAATTTGTGAGTGAGGTCGAGGCAATATGCCTGCGGAGCTCTGGCACATGGTCGCGTTTGCCATTACATTGATGAGGCAGCGTGGAGTGGTTTGGACTGCACTGCCTGTTGGTCATGGACATTAGACAAGGCTGCATCAGACATCTAGCATAGGCTGCTGTACATCTGTGAACAGATGGCAGAGGCTGATGACTTCTCTCTGGCATGGCAAACTTGCAGTTCAATTTTTTGTATGGCTGCAGGAGTGAGAATTAACCCTACATTGCAATTGTAATTCATTCTTCCTCTTAGTGTATGTGCAACCTTACTTGACACTGAGTCGATTGGTTTAGTTGCAGGTTCAAATCCGGGACGATTCCACTTTTATTAAAGGCTGTGTATATATTTACTGCACTAGTGCACTTGTACCTTCATGATGATCAGGTTCTGCTGTGGACTGTATTCCAGCCAACCTCTGGATGGAGGCAGACGACCTCTTGCTGAGCCAGGTTGCAAAGTTCGGCCCGACACCCCCAAACTTTGACCCGGCGGAGGTGCACATCGTGATGTGGGAACGCCAGGACACCCTCCCCCCTGGAGGTCCGGGGGCTTGCCCCTCAGGGAACTCCCTCAGTCAGGTGAATCCAAGCAAAAGTTGCGCCGCTACAAAGCCGAACGGAATTACGGTGGACGGTTTTGTCACCGGTCACTCCATGACCGGTGACATGGGGTCAATGGTACCCGGTGATAAGCCAGCGATGGCTGCTGGTGTATCCTCATCTGCTGGCTCTCTGACCGACGCGCCAGTGGGAGTGGTAGTCAGTACACCAAGGGGGGTGGTAGTGGCCGGTATACCGGTGAACGGTACCTCGGTGAAGCCGGTGGCCAGTGCGCCGGGCGCACAGCAGTCGGCTGCAGCTGAGCGGCTGGAACGCATGCGCAGCAAGTACGCAGCAGAGCCGCCGCCGAGCGTAGTGGCACGGCGTGGACCCTCGCACCTTAGCTTTGGCCCCGTGGACCGCACACCTATGCAGGTGGGTTGGGATGGGTGGGGGGCTGGGTGGGTGGGGGTAGAGGGTGTCTTATAGTTATTCTTTGTACCAAATTTGTCTAAGATTTGTTCGCTCGCTTCAATTCAAAGGTATATTGTATCATAACTTGTAGTTCAATATATTTTCCTTCGGAAAGAAATCGGAACTTGAATAATGTTGAAAAATATTATTCTGCGTGTATCCCAGGTATACGCGCAGATTCAGCTGCCATCAGTTACTGGAGCCTTATCGTTCGACGTACATCACGATGGACATCTGTTTTTTTATTTTTAACTTGGTTTGTTAGCACTGAAAAGCAATTCTTTTAATTGCAATTTTATATCTAATATTATTAGTGCTTTTTAATAACTTTTGATAATTAATTTTATCGGTATAAGCTGCGATTTGATTGTTATCTAATTTCTCTTTTCTCCGCTCTAGGTCCACACACCGTTCCACCACGGCCAACCCCTGCGCCCCCTCGCCCCCCTCCCCTACTCGTCCCTTGCCTCCCTCCCCCTAGGGGGGGTGGACGTGGACACCAGGGTGCGCGCCGCCCAGATCCTGGCCAGCAAACAGGAGCTGGCGCGCAACCCCCGCCTGGCCGGCATCATCCCCCCCTCCTGCCTGGCCCGGGGCGCGGGGCGCGCGGGGGCCTTTGGGGGCTACGTGCCCAAGGCTCTGCAGCCCCAGAGTGTCGCCGGGGGATGCCAGGCCCCCAGAGAAACATGCGGGGGGGTTGTGGCTGCGAGTGGGGGTGTGGTGTTGGAAGTGGTTGAAGCGATAGGAAATGCCAAAAAGAACAAGGTCTGCTTCTCACTCCAGGAAAATATTCCGTCGCCTTCGGACACTAAGAGCTTCAATTTGAGTGGTTTGTCATTGACCAATGGGACACAGGCGGCGGTGGCGTCGACCAATGGGAATGATTCAACTCTGCCGGCAGCGGTGAAGGCTTCCAGGGGCATTCTGGCCGGTGCCGTACCATCGGCGCTAAAGGCTCACAGCACCGGCGCTGTGGCGCTAAACGGTAATAGCACCGGCACCGTGATGAACACAAGAACCAATGGAGGGGGTGTTTTGTCAACCCTGGGGGGGAGTGAGGGCGCTGTTGGCATGTCAACAACAATGAAGCAAGTGAGGGGCGGGGCCTATCAAGTTGTGGGCGTGACTAGCCAGTTAGGGCGCGGTGGAGACAGTGATGAAGGCGTGGCTGTGAGCGGGGGGAGGTGTGGGGCAGGTGGAGGGGTGGCTGTTGGGTCGAGAGGGTCACAGTCGAGCCAGGGGGAGCTGATGAACCTGGACGACATCCACGAGCTCTGTCTGTCCCTGCCGGACTTTGGCGACGAGCTGGGGACCTGCACTACTCCTGGGGGAGTGGAGGGGACTGGCACCATTCTTGGGACAGTATTGGAGACTAGCGCCACATATGGGAGGGCGGAGGTGAAGGGAAGCAAAGGGACAGTCCCACCGATAATGCTGAGTGTTGCTCAGGGTGTCGCGAGCACAGTGTCGACCACATGTCAGGGTGGGGCTGGTGGGCATGGGGGTGGCAGTGGATCAGCGGGGGAGGGGTGGGGTGGGACTGAAGGCATGGATGTGGGTTCGTTTGGAGACGATTTGCTCGACATGTGCTTCAGTCTGTCCGACGGGTTCTGAGTCTGCGGCGTGTGTAGCTGAACAGGTTCAGAGTGGATTCTATGTTTCTTTGTTGACGCCTTTACCATTCGCTTAGCTTAAGGAGACAATTTAACGGCAGCCCTTAACTGCCATTCGAGAAAACTTGCACTATATCTATAAATTGAAAAATAATAATACTATTTCGAGAAAAATGACGATATATTAATTTAAATATACCAAACAAAAAGCTCCTTTGAATGGCAGTTATGGGCTGCTGTTAAATTGTCTTCTATGCTAAGGTAAAGGTGAAAGTGGGAACAAAGGTACATGTGCAGAATCCACTCTTACGGCCAATTGCTAGACTTCAATTTGAAAATATGTCAAATCACACATTACGCAAACTGCAGTTTACGCTAAACTGCAGTTTGAAATTTTTGGGTTGCTCGATGATTTTCCTCGGTTTAAGTGCGATTTAGCAAATGTGAGCAAATATTGCTGAACCCTGTTCTTTATTAGCGTTCCGGAAGGCTCTAATTGAGTGGATGCATGTCAATAGTGGTGAATGTTCAATAATTTCGTGAAAATGTGAATCTTGCCGATGTTTTGGCCGTTAAATCGCACTTCAAATCGCAGAAATGTGCGATTTTAAAAATTAATTCGCAGATTGCTAAATCGCACTTCAAATAGAGGGCTAGTAACAGAAAATTTCGTTAAATCGGACTAAGTCACTAATTCGCACTTCAATCGCACTCAAATCGAGGTCTAGCAACTAGCCGTAAGTAGCCAAACGTGATGATATTTTTTCTGGAGTCGAACACTATGTGAGCAAACAGTGGTAAATAATTTGCGGATGCGGTTCTTCAGAAAGAACTAGAGCAAGTTGGAATTTGCGTCTGTGAATTATCCGCATCAGAATTACTCTTAGTAAGAAAACAATGCGATGGACACGTACATTAAAATCGCAGAACTGTGCGATTTTAAAAATTAATTCGCAGATTGCTAAATCGCACTTCAAATCGAGGTCTAGCAACAGAAAATTTCGTTAAATAGGACTACGTCACTAAATCGCACTTCAATCGCACTCAAATCGATGTCTAGCAACTAGCCGTTAGTCTGTGGCGTAACTAGCGGAGATCATCAGTGGTTGTAAGGGTGGTGCTCAGTGGTTGGCTTAAATGCCTTTTAGGTTCTAGGTTAGATGATCTACAAGTCTGCTTGATTTTTCAGCACTTCTGCACATTTTGCATGTTGCGGCAAAAATTTATAATGAGCCACATGATTGGTTGGTTTGGGTTTGGATGTAGCTAGGGTGCGATGAAGTGGGCAAGTCGGAGATCAGTGTTTAGCAAGAATGAAGTTATTTCAAGAAGGTCGGCGTTACAAAATGCTTAGTGCTAGATTAAGTTCAAAGGGGACTGTTTCAAATGTGGAGTGGTGTATCTGTGCATGAAGAACTGGCATATGTCCTCATGGCTGCTGCCAAGGTTTTCTTTGCTTTTTGGTGCAGATATTGAGCAAAGTTAGCGTAACATATTAATTAATAGTTTCAGCTGAATTGCAACAACCTTTACTAAATGTACTGACTACTTTTGTTGAGCATGCAAGATGGATGTTTACAGTTAGCTAGTTTTGCATTTTTTAGTTTTACATCTTTGATTGTCAATTAACTTTGATTGAGTATTGAGTAACTGAGTGTGGAGACTGTGTAGCCCTCTAGATACAGTGTCATCGTAACTAAGCTAACTGTGCCTTGTATTGAGCTGTAGGCGTTTTACGCTTTGCCAAGGAGATTTGTATAGATTCTGTTTCTGATGTTTTTTCTTTCTGTGAGTAATCAATTACGCTACTTGACAATTCAAGAAGTTGCTGCAGTTGGAAGAACAATTCTGTTCCGTTTCTTTGTAATTGTAATTAAGTTTCTTTGTTGTAATTAAGCTTCTTTGTTCTATAAGTATTTCTTCTAGTAGAAGCGTTTTGTTATGTTTGACATGACTACCGAACTCCCGTTAAATTTGGCTAGGTGAGCCGTGAATTAATTCTGTAATACCATTACAAAGTGCTTATCTCAATATGGTTTGCCGTGTACCACTGGTTCCGCAAGTTTGATGGATTCATTGAAATCAAACGCATTGAGCTGCTCTAGTGTCATTTTGCTTCATTTCGATCACAATTTTACTTTGTTGATCCAACTAAAATTGCAACAGTACGTATGGACAGGGATAGTTATTTCTTGTTTTATACTTGGTGAAGATTTAACTCTTCCTGATTCATTGAACATTTAGTTCAAGTGCTGCTGAAATCTTCTTAACATTTTTGCACTGTGTTTTGAGATTTGAAATCGAGCTCAGCTCATTTAAATGTAAATATTAAACAACGTCTGTATTTCCCAAGCTCTGGATATTCTCGGAGCGTGAGTATTTCTCAAGTCACTGTGCTAAGATCCACTGTCGGTATACTGTAAAACAGGAATTTTTTGCTGCATGTTATTTTTACGGTATTGCCTCCGAAATTTCGTTAGGCTTAATTTTAACATTTTAGAGGACTGCCCGTTATATATAGCTTCTGCAGCTTTATTTTCGCGCGTGTAATTTTTGCGAGTTTCAGAAATTAGCGAAATTCATGCTAATCATACCAAATTCAGACCGAAATGATATGCACGCAAAAAATTCAGGTTTTGCAGTATCCTTTGTTTTAAGGCAAGTAATTATCATTTAAGGAGATATTTGAATGTGAACGATCTCCAACAGTGCCCAGTGATTGATGCTTGTATTTGTAGCGTTTTCTATTTGTCCGTCTAAGTTTGTCTTTCATTTCAAGTCTGACTGATTTTGTTTGATGCACAGGGTTGTGTTGTACTTAAGGTTTACTGTAGCATGAAGAACTTCTCTTATGAAAATGATTATTTGGTATCGTTGAGTTTGTGACTTGTGTTGAAGTTTAACGTTTGCGTTTCAAACGGGAGTGATCCTGGACTCAGCCTAGTGCTGCTGATTGAAAAGTTGACTTTGATATATTACACTATAGTTTATACCCCATAAAAGTTGCAACACAACACTTTTATTTACGAGACGGTTAAAAATAATTTAGTAATCCTTCCAATCACGCATTGGTATAGGAAAATTTCACAGGTTCGCTATCTACTTGTGTTTGAGAAATGTGAAAACTTGAATTTAACTCCTCGATTTAAGTGCAAATTAAGTGCGGTTTAGTTTTGCGGTCCGAATTAACCAATGGGACTGCACGCAAGTATTGTCTCAAATAATCCAATTGGTTAATTCGGACCACAAAACTAAATGCAGTTAATTCGCATTCAAATCGAGGTCGATCAACCAGCCGTAAACGCATTTTAACCGGTGATCCAAAAGAATGCAAAAACAGAAAACGACAGCAATGTTTGATTTGTAAAAATGAATTGGGGACAATAGACTATACTAAATTCTTTCCTATTTGTGGAGAAATCGCTAGTGGGGGAGAGGGGACAGTACCGGAGCAATTAAAAAAGGTATTTAGGGGCCAAAATCCAGAAAGTTTTGCTTAATAATTGACCATCAAAGGAGTGTGGCATGACAAGCACATAATTAATTACAGTTGTGCTTTCTATTCAAGCAGACGACGATCCGGCTCCATGTCCCTTTGCGTGGGATTACATGACCGCATTGGGCCTATATTTTGGTGCGTTGGAATTTCGCTATTCATGCAAACGCAGCTTGTAAACTTTGAGAAACTTACGTCTGGTCACACTATAGCACATTTTCGGCGCAAACAATGGATGCGGATTTTGTGAATTTTTCTAAATATTGACTAAAAATGAATTAATTCCTTAAATTAAAGCATTAATTAGGAAGTGTGCATGAGATCCCGGTTGCGCTGCCACTTCCTGTGTAAGCGACCCCGGATGAATGCTCCGCCGTGGTTAATTAATCCTGGGATTGATTTTTCACAGTCCAAGATCACGAACACACCTCCCCCCTTGGGTATATTAAAATTATTAAGGTTAGCATTAGGTGTATGCTAAAAACCCCAACAATTTGTGGGAAACTTAATCGTCTAATGCATGAATTATGGATTCGCTCTACGACGAAGCTGTGCCCCAAAACGATCGGCCCCTCCCCCCGCTGACAGGGGAGCAGCAGCGGGCCCGGCCCACATTCTACCTCGACCTCTCGAGCGTGGGGGGAGGGCGGGGCGTGAGGGGGGACGATGAGGCAGGGGGGGTGCTGCGCCTGACCTCCCCCGAGCTGGAGAAACTGATGGCTCAGCACGGCGCGCTCGTGGCGACACCTAGCGCCACCCCCACCACGCAGATACTCTTCCCCAAAACTGTGACGGAGGTAATCTTAGTGCAGCTTTAACTCCGTGAATAATAAATGTTTGTCACAAACATGATCTTGCTAATTTTTGACCTCACGCTTGCTTTAAATTGACAAGGGCTACTTCATGAAAAATGAAAACAAGTTGCACTGTAGCACAGTTTACGTGTAAAAATTGAATTAAATGATTTGGGAGAAACATTTGCTGTATTGTAAATATAGAAAAGCTTGATTCTTCTATGCACCAAGCCCAGAGACGCATGAAAGCCTTAAACTTAACTTCTCGATGCAGGCAACTGTATGCAAAAGTTGATCTTAGATGGCTTGTGTTAACTGAACATTCTCATTTAAATTTTCAAACCTAATGAAAGAGAAACTTAATCCTCCCTGTATTCATATGTGGGTGCAGGAGCAGGAGGCTTATGCGCGTGGGTTCATCGACGCCCTTGAGCGCCTGCACCAAGGTCAAGGTCGAGGGCAGGGTCAGTTTATGACCCCAGTGACCTCGGGCGTGGAGCGCATCAACTATGAGGAAGTGTACCAGTACTTGCCTACGACGACGAGCGTCGGGGGGGGACCCTTCCTGGTTGCGTCGTCGGCAGGGGGGCAGCAGTGGGGAGGGGCTGGCGGGGGCACGGGGGCGCAGGGTTGTGTGGGGGCCCTACAAACATGGCTGCCACTGCAGGTGAGTGACGTGGACCGCTTCTTTCTTATTCAGTTGGAAGAAATGGAGAATTATATGAAGGGGGGAATTGTATGTTTTGAATTCTGATGATAGATCAATTGCATATGCCTTTGTGATTTTTTTGTTAGAATTAACGTCAAACTATTTGGTTCCTAGTTCTTGATGTTGGCGGCAGACCGCTGTATTGTGCAGTAAGGTATCAACTTGCAAGTACAGCAAGCAAACGTGCGTGTCTCGCATGTTCTTTTTGTTTGTTGTTTTTTCGTGGATTTGTGTGAAAGTCGGGCATATTTTTATGTTTTGAGCACTTGTGATAATTTAGACTAGAATATGCATGTATACGATTGTGTGCATATTGTACTTTATGCTTTTGCATACATATGGTGTTTCTACACCGCCTTGCTCTCTGCCTGCTGCAGATGGGGTACCCCTCCCTCTCCCTCGCCCCCCAGGGCGCTCAGCTCAAGGAGGAGCCCCAAACCGTCCCCTCCCTCGCCCACTCCTCCCCACCAATCACAGGCTTTGATGATGACGAACGCCTAGAGCTGAAACGCGCGCGTAACCGCGTCGCCGCTCAGAAGTGTCGCGGGCGCAAGCTAGAGCGCATCGCTGTGCTGAGCGGCAGGGTCGAGGCGATCCGACGACGCAACGCCGAGCTGGGGGGGGTGTCGGAGGGGCTGAGGGGCGAGGTGGAGGGGCTGAGGGCGGAGATACTCTCCCACGTGCAGGCCGGCTGCAGGGTCTTGATCCTCGCTGGACCCACGGGGGGAATTTCTGCATCTATGTCTGTCGCTGCTTCCGGAAACTTCTCATCAACGTCCGTTGCTGCTTCCGGAAACTTTTCATCAACGTTTGTCACTCCTTCCGGAAACTTTTCAGCGAAAAGCATCGCTGCTTCCGGAAACTTCTCAGCGACGCCGGTGGTGGCGAAGGGAATGGTTGTGAGTGCCGCTGTGCCACGGGTTTACTCAACGCCCAGTGTGGAGACGAAACTGGTGATGTCTGCCGAGGGGGCGTGTCTTCCTCTGAGTGGCGTGTCAGCCGGTGTTAGCGTGGCTGGGTTGTCCACAGTGAGCGTCGTGTCTTGTGGAGCGATGGGGTCACGGAGTGGCTGCGTGTCGCGGCTGAGTAGTGGAGCGATGATGTCACAGGCTGGTTGTGTGTCGGGGCTGGATGGTGGAGCGGTGTTGGGACTGGGTGATAGTGTGATGGAGAACCTTGTTCAACGGATACCGACAGACTTCTTACCCAGTGGCGCATTTACAGGTACTCAACTGATCACTTTTCCCTTCAGTTCCATTCCGTTGAGTTTGGCCTCTGCCGTCACTCCGCTCCCTTCAGCTGCTTTCTGCTTCAGCACTGCGACCCTGGGGGACTTTGTCAAGGCATTTGATAGGGTTGATCCGGGCTGTGTGTCATCTATAGCCACGACTGTCGGAGATTTGATGGACTCTACAAAGGCATTTGATTTGAGATGAACGTCAAAGTAGTCAGGCGCGCAACGTTCAGCAGGATATGTGTGTGGATTATACAAAGGCTTTGATAGTGTTGTGCCTGGCTTGAGCCGGCTGCAGCAGTTAAGTGCCTTGCGTAGAAGAAACTTAGGCCTATTTCATTTTAGCTGCCATAGCTTTGTATCCTAGAGTGCAGCTTGTATGTAGTGCCCCGCTTTTCTTTTGTATTCTACCTGCTGCTATTTGCTTTCAAAATGCCGAGCTGTTACTGTGGTCTTGCACAATGCCTTGACAAAAAAGAGTTCTTAGTTAAAGTGAGCTTTTTTGCATTGCTTTTTCACGTTTTATTGAGAAAAACTTGATTTGAAGTAGGCTGCTGGCAATATTGATTTTTGAAGCCAACGTTCAATGCTTTATTTTTGTGACAAATTTTGTGGGTTTAATAATGGATAAATTGTACGATCTGTTGCTTCATGTAGGACACCCACCAAGCTGCGGCGTCCATGTGTGTCAATCATGTCAAGGCCACAATAAGATTGTTTTCTGGACGTCCTTTTTTTCATCATTTATTGAATGTTTCCATGCTGTTTGAGAGTTCTGTGAGTTTTTAGTGAGGTCGACAGGGTAGGGTCTATTTATGTCGTTTCTTTAACCGCTTTTGTTGCTTACATGTACATTGCTTTCCTTGCTTACGCACAAATAAGGTGCCTTTCCTTTTGCACAATATATGAATAAAAATATTAATAAAATAAATGGATCATGCAACACTTCGTCTTAGAGAAGACCATGTAATCTGTAGTTTCAGCGAAAGCTTTTGAATGACCTTTGACTGTGAATTTTCTTTAAATTCATTTCAAGAAACTATTTATACCTATGACGAAATAGATTAATCACTGTACAAACTGTACATGTCTCTGTTGTGTAAATTAGAACAAATTGAAAGTTAGAATCTCTATTTATTGCAACGTACGGATTAAACAGATCGCTTGAACTCTGTGTTGTCCCTGAGCTTCTTTGATCCTTGTCCTTGATTTCCTTGATGTCCTTGATCAATGATATAATCAGTGATCATGGATCAGTTGTAATGGAATTAATTATTGGATCAATGAAATAAATAAATGATTGATCATAACTTCATCCTTCAAATCATGATTTATTCCGTGGCTGTGCCTTTGTATCGTGTGCATTTTATCCGGTCTACTTTTTAAACTTATCAGCTTGTCAAGCCTGATCTTGTGTTCACTCTACACCATTCCTGCTTGCGTCGCTTCATATCTAGTGTTCATTGCAACTCATTGGTCACATGTTTGCTGAGATCGCTCTTCCATATTTAATTGAATATTTATTCATACTGCTGAGGTTAGGTTGTGTAGTGAAGATGTTATGCGGTGCAAAGTGTGTACAATATAACTGATATTGCTTATGCTCAGATCTTCTAAACCGCGCTGGGATTTAATTTAGATTAAACTTGTAGTAACAGATTCTGCACAGGCATTAGGCAATTATAGTACATCGAATGTATTTATCTTGAAGAGTTTATCTTGAAGAGTTTAACACCGACTCACCATCCCGACCGGACTCACGTCTACCGCCGGACAACGGACCTTCACCAGCGCGTCCGAGGCCGTG
>JAQIWG010006987.1:0-12759 GCA_034695025.1 Chamaedrilus cognettii
CCCCCCCCCCCCCCCCCCCCCCCCCCCCCCCCCCCCCCCCCCCGGGTGGTGACTAGAATGGTCGCTACCGGAGAAAAGATGATTTCACAGATATTACTACGAAAGAGGGGATCGACAAAACCGAATTTTGTTTTGTTGCAAAAAAAACCAACAAAGAAATTTGTTAGACCTAAAAGGGGCGGGGGGTCATTAACGTACTCTACCCTTCTCGGTTTAAAAAATTATATTCACGGCCGGCCCCCTCTCATTTCACGCTACCAGTTTTTATTGCAAACCCATCGTGTCATTGTTAGCCTACTGCTATGATTGAGACATCGATGATTGTCTTGCTTTACGGACATCAATGTTAATGCAGCATGTAGAAATTTAATGTCAAATGAATTTAAATTGTTAATGTAGCATGTTAATGTTGCGTGTAGGAAGGCTGAGTTTATTTATCCTGCGCGGTAATTTTCCAACAATCTAACCTACATTTCGTTGGCCTATACCACGCCTATCCCGCTTCATAAAATACCTGAAGGCATGTAGCGTAGCAAGCTAGAGATTTTAACTGCGAAGATTTTAATTAGATTAGACCTACATGGAGGCCTACGTGACATCATCATACTTCGATTAGCGGTTTCAGTAAACAAACGTGTCGTCTCCAAGTCCCATCTTCGCTCCAGTCAGCTTGGCGTGTGATGAAAGCGACTCGCAAGTACACAATGGTGCAATACAATGGACGCTTGACAGCGCAAATAAACGAATTAAAAACCGTCTGATCGCGATTCATTATCATTAGGAAGACATCGAGATTTCATAAAGCCAATGGCGAAAATATCGAACGTGGGATGATGACTATTGACGAGGCGTGTGAAATGAGTTGATAGAGCTTATGGTTAGGATCAGATGAACAGAGGCATTACTGCGTGAAACAGTCGTGGGTCGTAAGGTTACTAGTCGCTGCTGGTTAAAAACTTAAAAATTGGATTAGAACAAGAAGAGAAAGGGAAAAGAGTAACGTTTGTCAAATTGCATACGAGAAATTATCATAGTCTGGTTTTCATCTTAGCGACGCAATTTTTTTAAAGTAACCTATTGTAGGAATATAAGAAATAGGCCGGATCTTTGTAGGCTAAGCCTTTAGGTTTACCGCGATATTTGACAAAAGAGGAGTATACTAACAAGACCGTACAAGTAAGCTGCAGCAACTTCTGATTATTAGTAACAGCACCCACATGGAAAGTAATCGGCCTAGCTGCTGGTTTTATTTATACAAAAGTAGAAGGTTGGCCCATGCTAAATACACGGAGAACATGCGATCAACACGTTTTATTACTATATATTATACACCGGTTAATCACCGGTTTACGGGGGATATTTAAACTTGCAAATGTAGACTAAACAGTTGCAAAATAATATTTACTCATTATTTCAACGACAGACGTGGTACTTCTAACTTGTAATTAGCACATCATATGAAAATGCCTCGCCTGCACTAAATGTCGAAACTGTCGCATATAGTGTGCACGTAAGTTATTTTCTGATTCTGTGTAAGACCTGAAGGCCTAACAACCAAATACATGTAGCTACGTGCTTTCCTTCATTCGTGTAGTTCACAATCTTGGATTTGTAATTCACAATCTTATGGTAGCGTACGCACTAATTCTTGCGTTATCTATAATTTGTTTCGTTTCGAATTGTATTTCAAACACTCTGTTTTTGTGTTGTTTCTTGGTTTTAGGAGACAATGCGGACCAACATGCTCGCAGTGTGCGTCCTTCTTGGACAAGCAATGCTTTTCATTAACCGTAAGAGCTTACGGGCAATAGAGCTAAAATCAAGCGTTTCTAAGCTTAAATGCTTTTAAACTCGCCTAATTTAGACATTTGGATCCGAAAGATTTTGTCTTTAACTTAATTGCACTCTTTCCTTTTGTCAAATAATTTTTTATCAAGCACTGCATCTCGGGTCTATTTCACCGCTATACGCTAGTTTATAATAGAGAATCTTTGAATTTGTTCTGTGATAGCCTGATAGGTAGGTTTGATATCATGACGCATTGGTATACACAATACCAGGTCTTTATAGCCTTCACCCTTGTACAAGAAATATAGTGTCCTTGCAGAAAGATTATTGTTTTTATTATATGTGCTTAACATATACGTTATATGCATAACATGTACAACTGCTATAATTGTTCATGCTTAATCAATACACGCAAAGCTGTAAAAAATTAACCAAGGTCATTGTTAAATCGTTATAGATATGTTCCTTCCTCTGTCAGAAAATGATACATGTAAGATACAATGTCATGTAAGTTATACGTTTTGTTGGTAGAGCTTTCATGTTGATTTTCATACATAATTTTAGATAACTGCTCATTTTAGATAATTGTTTACTTTGAAATTATTGTTCATTTTAGATAATTGTTTATTTTAATTGACATAAAGTTTGTGTGCCATAGTGTGCCAGGCGGCTGACACGCCGTGCGGCAAAACAGCCGTGGGCGACGACCCAACCCTTCCCTCGTACGGACAGACAAACCACGGCAACTCTCGCAGTACGTATTTTGAATAAATACATGACACAAACTGATCGTCGACCCAGTCCTTCCTCCCTACGAACAGACGAACCACGGCAACTCTTACAGTACGTATTTTTAAGAAATACATAACAAAAACTCATGGAGTACTGGAGCATGTCATTTAATCATTCATAGTGTTGCATAACTGAAAGAGAGCTGCTTGATGGTGATTATCATGGAGTTATGAAAAAGAGAGTTAAAAAACTATCCAGAGAAAGAAATTTGATGCCAGAGACCTTATTATTAGAAATTGGAATAAACAAATTTAGTTTTGCCTCTGCAGCGGTTGTGTTGTTCGACCCGATCGACACGGTGACGTGCTGCGGAGTGATCGAGAGCTGGGAGCTGAAGGTCTATAACCAGCCGGACGGGTGTCTGCCGAGCTGCACGCTCGACTTCTTGACTTTTGACTCGATCGATTTAACGACGCGCAGAGCGAGGCTCATCGGGGCTAACCTGGGACAAACTGTGACCTTCCAAACCGGTACGTGGCTTGTGGTCAATCGATTCTTTTGACTTTACAAGTTTTAAGCAAGAGGTATCAGAGGAGTTGTGACTAGGGTAACTGGCTTGGGTCAGTTGTCCCAAGCTATACCCCCCGCAGGCCGGAGATAAAAGAATTGACTTGCAGCCCAGAGTTCCCCGGGCGAGTCGTTATAGGAAAATAAAGAAGGGGGAGCGGTTCTGCGCTGGATCTCTTGCACAGAACCGGACTGTATAATTGT
Source organism: Chamaedrilus cognettii (assembly GCA_034695025.1). Taxonomy (NCBI): domain Eukaryota; kingdom Metazoa; phylum Annelida; class Clitellata; order Enchytraeida; family Enchytraeidae; genus Chamaedrilus; species Chamaedrilus cognettii. Next base: position 3,292 of record JAQIWG010006987.1, read on the forward strand.
ATAGTCGTTGTGCTACACACGGTCCCTAAACTAGAAACAAATAAAAAACCCCAGCTACACTTATCCATTACAATAGTCAAAATAGCAGAGCCTGCTATAGGATTTATCATTTATGCTTGCCTTCACATTATGCTTCTCATTATAATTGAGCATTATTTGAAAATGCAGGACTTGTGCGCGTGCGAGTGATCAAAGATTTGTAAGAATTAATTCATCATGAAATTCGCCTTCAGGTGCGGAACTGTGAAGAATATATTGGAGAGTGGAGAAATTATTGGAGAATAAACTGAGTTTTTAAAAATTATTGTCAACAATATAAATAAAATATTGGCTTTTTCTATAGCGGAATTTTAATACTAGAAAAATAATTTATTTCATGTGATATTTTAACGCAGTTACCTTGAAAGCGTTAAAATGAAAGTTTGGCCCGTTATTCCAATCGACTAAAAAAATTAGTTTTATTTTTCAGATTTTTTCACTTTACTTCTTTCAAAAACTATAATTTGAGATAATTATTTTAGATGAAGAACTATCAATCTCAATTAGTGAATGAGTACGTTTTTTTATATCATACCGTTACATGAGCAAACGGCGCATTGTCAATAAAATTGAATTGATGAATTTCATTTGCAATTTTATTATGATCAATAAATAATATCATAATGACGCTTGCATGTATGTTGCGTTTTAGGTTCAACAACAATAACCATTCCCCCAGCTCAACAGATTCCCGTTAAAACGGGCGATATAATTGGCTGGTAAATGCACTTTCTCACTCTACACGCGGTCGTTTAAAATAAAGTCACCTCAAACTCGCTTCACACTAATCATTAAAATAAGCCTGCTGCACATGTTATTTAATTAGCCTAAAATTTCAACAGTTTATATTAAATTCTCCCAAAATTTTAACATTTTATAGGTATGGGCGCTCGCACATTGGAAGGTGCACTTGCTCTCCCCTGGAAAGGCAGTTTGTACACCCCCCCTTGGAAAAGCAGTTAGCAACCCCCTGTGCACCCCCCTGGACCCGCTCGACTCTGTTTCTTGGACCAAAGGACACACCCTGAATTATCACACTGAAAAGTTGTTCATAATTGCCCTCCGTGAAGAGTTAAAATAAATTAGTAATCTCTAATTTGGCAGTATATTCTGTGATCACTTCATGAATTATTTGACCCTTACGCCTTGAATTTTCCCCGTGTAGGTCGGGACTGGTCAACGCCGTGGACTACTTTGACGACACGACCGCAAACATTGCCGCTATCTGCACCCAGAACTACATGCAGACGAACAGCAACAATCAGATCCAAAGCAGGACGTTGACGAATACCTATCCATTCCAGGAAGTTGGAGCCATAGACTTTCCTAGCATCTATCGCCACTACTCCATCAAAGCTCACATTATTACAGGTTTGAACGAAAAAAAATCATAATTGACATTATCTGCCTAGATAACAGTGTTTTTCTTCTGTACAGACATTGCACCGACAATGAGTATGCTGTTGCAACAGCGATAGGTGCCATCATGACCTCACGGACATATGTTGTACAGGATTTTCACACAGCCATTCAGGCTATGCACAGCATTCAGGCCGTATAGGCCCTACAACAAAGCCATTCAGGCTATGCACAGCATTCAGGCCGTATAGGCCCCACAACACAGCCATTCAGGCTATGCACAGCATTCAGGCCGTATAGGCCCTACAACACAGCCATTCAGGCTATGCACAGCATTCAGGCCGTTTAGGCCCTACAACACAGCCATTCAGGCTATGCACAGCATTCAGACCGTATAGGCCCTACAACACAGCCATTCATGCTAAACACAATGATTCAAACTAAACAATTTGCTCGGGCTGAGTTGAATGATAGTAGAGATTGAGAGATAGTTTTTCATGTCACTCTCTCCAAGATACTGAAATTCAAATCACTTGATTCTTCATTGTGCCAGTTAAAATACTTATTTTTTTCTAGCAATTTTGTTATATTGATTAGCATACCAAGTAACGGACAAATGGCATAACTTGAACAATAATGGAAAATTTTATATCAATTTCTAGGAATTAGTTCATAGGTATCAGTATAAAACTTAATCAGTTAAAATTTATTTTTTGAAGCATTATTGTTGGATTGATCGCCAAGTAATAAACAAAAACTATAACTTTAACAATAAGGGTAGTCGATGGTATACGCTCTAGTGCTGTAATTCCTATACTTACCATGGTAGGAAATTTTTGATTTACTTTGAAATTTTACTTCTTTACTTCTTCAACTTCACTTTTGCACTCCACCCTAAATGGATGATTAATTATTTGATTCACATCATGATTCAGGTGCGGCTCCGACGTTCACTAACCTGCCGAGTACACAGACGATCGCCTCCACCACCCCCATTGGCACAAGCGTGTTCAAGGTCGGGACCTCTGACGCCAACGCCCTCAACCTCCCCCTCAACCTCACCCTCATCCGCCAGTGCCCCGTCTCGCCCTTCTTCGCAATGGATAGCACAGGTAGGCCTATGGTGCTAAGCGATGGATGGCAACTTTTTTGGAGGGATATTGTAAACAAGCAACAAATTTAAGTTTATGTAAGACAAAGTTTCACTAGTCCTTGTCAAAGTTTCACTAGTCTGCCACTGTCACGCAGCGTCGTCGTTTGCAATGGATTCCGAAAGTAGATTATGCAGGTGTCGATTAAAAAATTTCAGTATTTTTGCTTTTCTATAAATCGACTTAGAATCAGTCAAAAGTTTAGCATTGGCGTTTGAACATAATGCCAATTTGAAAAAGTTAGTCATGCTTGTTGTTGTAGTATTTTTAACGTTAAATCATTGATTCGTGTCACTCTTTAATGTGCTCTGGACACCGGTATTATTTCATGCTATCGCGCTTGCTTGAATATGAGATACAAAGACAAGAGGCGTTGTATGCTTGTTTAGCTTTTGTTGACGAATACAATTATGTAGGATACAGGCAGTGAGCGTGATGTTCATAAGATTGCATGTCAAGATACAAAAAAGCAGAAAAAGTCTCATTCCACCATTTCAAATCGGAGTTAAGTTTAGAAACTCAGCTAATAATCTTAACAGTGAATAATCAACCGCATGGATCTGATTTTCATATTATTGTAACTTGGCCTAGGTTGTCGTAGGTAACTTAGGACATTGACTCAATGTCCAAACTTAATGTGTTACAAATCAGTACCGATGACTAAATTGTTTGTTTTAATCTTCATAAAGATGTAATTAGATGATTTCAAACGATTGAGTTAGTTTAGGAGATAGTTTATGACAGTCTAGAATTACGATGCTTAAATTGTTAACGTTGTTGGTGCAGGTTTGGTGACCGTAGCCTCTAGCCTGGCGGCCGAGTCGGGCCAGACACACACGCTGACCGTGGACGTCACTGACGGGTGCTCCGTCACTGAGAATCAGCTGACGATCATCGTCATTGGACCCATCACCACTACCAGCACCACTACCCCCACCACCACCTTGGTAATACCCTTCGTTGAATTACACTTGTGAAACGATCTAGTTGTTTGAATAATTATAAAACAAAGTTGCTATCAATAATCGAATTACATATGTGAAACAATCTTGGAGTTTGAATTTTAAGCAAAGTTGCTTCAGATTAAAAAGGTAATTGATTTCACATATATATGACATGCAGTACTAATAGCTGTCGCATTTGTCTTAAAACTTGACTATAGCAGAATGAACGGTCCAGTCACATACACAGTCACTAGTTTTGCACAGAAATAGCCAGAGGAAAAAGCCGGGTCAGTTATTCCATTTGTCTGTCAAGCTTATAGCTTATCATATATCTTGTGCAGCTTTGTTTTCGCACATGTAATGTTTGCTAATTGTACTGATTCATGAATAAAAATTACATACAGGCTACAATTCCGTGTATTATGGCATTTGTGTTACAGGCGCCAAACAACATTGCTACCACCGCAGCCATCGCTGTCAACCCAACCACAGCGTCCTCCTCCTCCTCCTCCTCGTCCACAACAACAAACAGCAACGCGGGCCTGCTGAGCACGACTGACGGGAAGATCCTCGTGGGTCTGCTCGCTGCAGCGCTCGGGGTGGCGCTCGCCACGGCCGTAGGGATGTGCTGCCTCTGCTACCAGCTCCAGTCGCTGCTCGGCAACGGCTGCTGCGGGCTGGGGCAAGACTTTCCTTTTTGGCAATTTAGCAATAGAGTTGCTTCTGCTTAAAACTTGTTGCATTCACATGTGTAACTTCGATACAAACAATGCTAGTATGTTAGCATTGAAACATTCAAACAGCTACAACATGAAGTTTTCAGAGTAAACGTAAAGAAAACAGTATCTCATGCTTATTATCATAGTTGTGAACAATGAAATTTTCTTGACAGCGCTATAAATTACAGAGTTACACATTAACGTTAAAGCAACCAAAAGAATGGTATGTTTGACAAAACTACTTGGGCACAAAACTGATTATTATTTAGGCACAACAAGAATTATTATTCTTCTCTATTGTTAACGCTGACGGCATGCTTTAAGGCAGGCCAAATACCTGGTTATTTGAAATTGGAGTTTGGTGCTAGAGCAGATTTGGTGCTTGTGTGTAATAAAAATTGACACGATTCACATTTCACCATTTAGTGGTGGAGCTGGCAGGGGTCTGCTGCAGCCTCAACCCGTGTACCAGCAGCAGCCGCAGCAGGTCGTGCAGCAGTACCCGGTGCAGCAGCAGCAGCAGCAGATTGTCAGGCCCGTCGAGGCGTACCAGAACGAGGCGAGACCACCCTCCTACCGCCCAGAAGAACTGAGGTTGTGGTACTTCTCCTCCATTTTATAACCGCGCTCAGAGGTTGTTGTGGTTTTCTTGGATTTTTGAACCGAGCCCAGCTGTTGCAGTTTTCCTCAAAAAATTAACCGAACCCAGAATTTATATTATACTACTATGAATGTCTATTGTGATTCGTGATAATGGTGTTTTCATCTTTCTTTAAATTTAGTAAATTGTAATTTTTATTGTTAATATTAATCAAAAACGTGCTGTGTTTTTTTAACGCAGGAGTCAGAACAAAGTCGCACCGTCACAGCAAGAATGTCAGTATAGTTTATTTTTTGATTGATATTTAATTTTTAATTTTTATATTTGCAGTTAATTTTTGGTGTATGGCAGGCCTGCAAAAGCACAAATCTGAAAAAGTGCAATTGATTAGAAAAGATGAGTCATGCATGTGATAATGAATGAAAGATGTCTTAATTTACCGTATGTTTTTATTGAAATTTATCAATGATTATACGATGCAGAATGATTAAATAGCTTCGATAAAGAATATTTTGAGATGTAGCATATTTGTGTTTTTATTCTATTGCTTCAGTGGAAGGCAAGACCCCACGTGATGTCCATCTGAGAACCGCCACACCCAATCAGTACTATCGCGATCAGCTCTTCTGGTGATCTGTGATTGGTTAATAGATCATTAGTACAAAGCCAGCGATTGGTCAAAAAGTTTCCATCTTCATCCGGTGCATTGTAATAAGGTAGCCGCAGTAAACGTGAAATTGTCATCTCTTGCGCTCTGAAATACTAACTTGATGTGAGGATAGAAAAAACATTTTAAAAATGATTGTCTACAATTTTGATTAAAGAACACTTTAGTTAAAATTCAATGGACATTAGTCTAATGACATGCAACACTGTATCGTTTTATTCATCACATAGCAGTCGGAGCAATGAACAGTAAATATGCTTCTACTGTCCGCTAGTACTTCAATGTATAATTGTTGTTCACTATCATCGGCTGCAGTATCGTTAATTTTTTTTACATATAAAGTGTTTAAATGTAGGTATAAAATTAGCGTCTTTTTAGCTATTGCTATGGATAGAACATTCATAGCAATATTATTGATTGCCTCTGTATGAAGATTGTAAAGATCTGATGTCCATGGCAATCATCAAACTGCTTCAACAAAATTTAACAAGTGTGTGACCTGTCAAATTTTGACATCTCATTGAAATTTTTGATAAGTGTTACTTTGCTCTCCCCCCTCCCTTTCCAGAACATTTCGACTTTATTTTACATTTACATATTGCAATGATTTGTAAGTTGTAGACTGTATCGACTTCATTTTTCCTTTGTTCGGTTCTGGAAATTTGTGAGATAATTCGAGCATTTGATTGCACACATTCATTGTTGCGAGCATTGGTTCGAATCTGCTCCATCAAACATTTCCATGAAAATAAACTGGGGAGCGGATTGGGTTTACATCGCCTGCTTACAAAAAACATTTACATAATATTATTATAGGCTTGAGGATTTCTATAGGGGCAATAAAATTACAACCCCGCCCCGAAAAGTGTTGAAGAAAAACAATCTTGGTGTTACTTTGCTCTCCCCCCCCCCTCCAGAACAACGTTTTATAGTGTCGTCTACATCCATGGCCTGTTGTATCGTTTTTGACACTACTGGGTGTCACTCAATGACTTTGTCCTCGTTCCTTCCGTCATCTCCGTTATAAGCAAATGCGTGCTCGAGACAGTCACTCAATAAATACACCATAAACTAATAAAATCAACCAACTTCTGTACAACAAAATCCTTAGCTGAAATGCATTGATCGACCTCCATTTTTTGTTAAACTCCTATTTACTCGCTCTGAAAATTACCATTAGGCCTACATCTCTTAAATCTATAGGGGCTTGTTGTTTGTGAGGCATCAACATTTCGCATTCACGCAATTCGGCCATTGAGTTGTAATTAAGCCTCTATAAATGTTGATTTGTCTCGATCGTATTCTGAGAACAGTAGCGGACTGTTGTTCTTCGGCCGCTTGACAGCCTAAATAGCCTACATGCGGTTTACCGTAGCTTTTAACGTTTTATAGGCTAGACATGTGAATCGTCAGATTTGCACTTTTTGCACTTTTAACGAGAGACATTGAGAATTTGCAACAGGTTACTGTCTATGGATCAATATAGAAACGCGCGTAGTCATTGCGGACGGGTATCTTTTCCGCGTATTTTATTATAATAGGTTCATTTTCAGCCTGCTTATTTAAAGATTCACATGCATCCAGACTATTTTATGGCTCATTCAGGATTCGATCAGATCTTGGACGATGGTAGCGTTGATTTTGAAAAATGGAATATGTGTAATAGGGATCACCGCAGTCATACTTTAATATTTGATAAGCAGGAAAAATTAAGTTAATGCACTGAAAATTCCTAGGCCCTGACTTTTAGGCTACTAATAAACCAATACAAGGTCATGGCGCTATTGATCCCAACGAAGGATTGCAGGCAGGCTACGCCTCTTGACGTGGGCCGTAGGCGACCTTTACATCTAGGCCAAACAGTGTGTGCTATTGTCGTGATGGCACTGTCGATAACCCAGTATCTACATGTACAATGTATGTTCTGATTATAGGTGTAATGTAACATGAAGACACTGCTGCACTGTATGAATCGAGCATTGTACATGTACATATAGACAATGAGCCCTGTCTCCAGGCTTATAGTTGTAGGAATACTCAAGCAGGTGTAATTCAAGCTTTAAGTTTGAGTTACATTGACTCTTTAGGCTGGACATTCCAGGAAGAGTTCTTCCCGCAAGACGACCGGAATCCGCTGGGAAGAACTGATGTATCGTTTTCGCGTCTTCAGGGACACCGTCTTTATGCAAGACGCGTGATCACCGGCGCGGCATTCGAAAAGATGCTTCATGGAAAGATGACGGAAAGACGTCGGGAAGAAGCAGTGTAAGCGTACGCGTCATCACGGATGCGCTGCCTTCCGAAAGACGCGTCATTACGCGTTCTTGCCGAAGACGACCGGAATACGGTCGGAAAAACCAGTGTAACTCGGGCATAAGGACCGCAGGGTGAGATTTACGAAGAGCCACGAAAGACAATAACACATTTCAAAGTTTCTCAGATGGGCCTACATGCAGCGGCAACAGACTATTTTATGAGCGAAGTTTTCAAACGATTTGATCTACTCTTGCAATTGTAAATTTCGTTGTCTTGCACTGGATGGCGAAAAATTGCGATAAAGTTTAGTAAATGAATAATTCAGCTTTCAGCTTCAATCTGGAAATTTCAAATGATTTGTCGTAAAACACTGTGTTTGCTTTCCTACAGGGTTCCTATATTGGGTCTATTCAAGCGTTGGACCTATCTTCGTGATCAAGAGTTTATGAGTGCACTAATTCTATGATCGAACACCATTGAGCAAATTTAATCAAAGGCCTTATTATAACGTATACTGCTGTGTTAAATTATTAACTTGTTTGCACGACAACTAATATTTGACACAAAAATAATTATGTATACCGGATATTGTAGCTGTAATAAGGGACGATTGTTTTTTAGTTTTCGCGTGGGAACCTTACGTACCACTGAGCCATGCACAATACTTGAGATTCTGCTTGAGAAACTGACCTTGTCAGATAATTGCCAATTTAATAAACAATAATGTATTGCATCTGAGCTGGTTTAATACCATGATGCGCATTTCAAACATGGGTTGTTCTTTATTTAGCATCCAGCGTTACCCATTGCCCGAGGTCGTTTTGATAAAGGCTTTATTCTAGACCAACGGTCATGCTCGCAGACTCGCACTAAGAAGATCAAAGCGCTACCCTGTTAGAACATCAGTGTTTATAATCAGAGGAGTCTTGTTGTCAAAATATCTCAAAGCGCTACACTACTAATCATGCCGACACACCAAAGAAGTCAATGCAACCTCGGGTAGCAGCAAATCGGTAGTTTTCAATAGTTATCGCCGCCTTTGATCTACCTTGTGTCTACGGATGTGTATAACTGTATTCACTGGGGGTGCGGGCCGCTAGCCGTAGGGCTTGAGACAGTACAAGCGTTCGCGTCATCCAGAGTGTATTTAAATTTAGCGCTGGCTAAATTCAGGGTCACCCCACGCGTGAACCAGCTAGACCAGACGCTATCAATATTTTGATACACTTCGGCGTTGGCTGCCAGTGGCGATCATTCACGTTCAGCTGGCCGCCTGTACGGTTCTCATTGCAGCTCTCTTAATTATGAGACAATAAAATATATTCGGCCACCAATCTTCAAAACTTGGAAAGGCTTGCTGCATTAACATGCTTAATTTTCTGTAATTTAAATCACTCAGCACCGAAACAGAGTTCGAAAATTGAAACACAATCTGTTCTGCGCCGTTTTGTGAATTGTAGACTATACAGCAGAATGAAGATCAGCGTGGCTTCAGCTTGTATCGTTCAAGCAACACTTCTTATTAACCGTAAGTTCACAGCATCGTTACGTTCTTCTTGACTTCAAATAGACTAATGCTGTAGGCTACGTGTAACAAGGGCGTGTAAATATAAATATAAAATAATTGTCATATCGAGTTAGTGGTAGGGCTGTAGAAGGACTGTAGAAAGGACTGTAGAAAGGACTGTAGAAAGGACTGTAGAAAGGACTGTAGAAAGGACTGTAGAAAGGA
>JAQIWG010006988.1:0-12756 GCA_034695025.1 Chamaedrilus cognettii
TTGGTGTTCTTCTAGAGCTACGCGAAAGGTGTAGTTGTCAGATTTCTTAGAATACGCATTGCATAGCCGGTGGAAACTTCCAGTAATTTTAGAGATATTGTTGTATGATATGTTATTGACATTGAATGCTACAACTGACCGGTTAACCCTAACCTGCATAGGTCTGTACGGTAAACCTACAGAGTGCTTTTGAGTTTAGTGCAGTCTCGATAGAATTGGCACTGGGCCATCATCAAGCATGCATCTTGAAAGACCCCGTAAAATTGCCTGCTTTACCTTTTTTTTTATCAAACAATGCCTTGTATGTAATGCTAACACACACGCGTGTCACACACGCGAAGCCCATGTCACACGCACGTCACACACACGAAGCTGAAAACGAGGCGTTGCGCCCCCAATAGCTGCTGCCAAGCATGACGTATGTGTCTGTCCGCGGACCCGGGATGCCTCCACGCAGTCTGCTGCCGTTAGAGCGTGCACCCCGTGCGTGTGGATGCGGACATCTTTGTTGGCACGTCAGGCGTGAGAGATCGCTGGACGAGCATGTGCTCGTCGGATTGTGTGACATAGACCGGGCGTGGTTAAAGTGTTGCTGGGTGTATGCGCTGTACAACGCAATGCAATACAACGCAATACAATACAACGCAATACAATACAACGCAATACCATCGACGTATACTCGTATTGTATTGTATTTACATTTATGGGGATATCTCCGTCTTTCTTTGAATGCATGATCTTTCTCTACCGCTATTGACATTTCTGTGTCATCTACAGTTTCATTCTTATAATCGTTCTAAAGCGATTCATCCGTTTTAGATTACTATTGTTCTACTGCCTCTATTTTACTGGCGTTAGTGTTTGTGAACTAATTTTAATTTTTAAGCTTTCTCAAAGTGCTATTTTCATGAAATTTTTTATAACCATCATATCATGATCATTTAGGCCTACTATATATGAGTAATTACAACTTCATTATTGATTTAACTAAAAATGTTTAGATCTTTGCTTGCTTTGCGTAGCTGCAAGTAATGTCTATGGACTGCGAATAGATCGTCAATGCGTAACTAATTATTTAAATTTTTCATTTCGTGGAATGACTTTTCATGAATCTATTAGCAGCTATCGCTGCACAAACAATATCCCGGATACTAGATCTGAAAACATGAATGCAGGATCGCGAGGAATCCATAATGAAGTATTATGATCCGCTGCATTTCTCTCTATCGCTGGTTATTATCGACGTGGCTGCTTCGAATTGAATTTCCATACGCTGATTGGGCTGCGATGTTCGCCTAGCATCCTGGATCACGCCAGATGGTAGTTTGTGGAAGAAAGAGAGGGGTCAAACTTCCTCTGAAGCTTCCAGTATTTCTGCATCTTTTCCTTTAAGAGGAAGCTTGCAATTCTTTTTTTCATTTTTTCCAAAATGCTTCTAAAAGTTCTGTATCTTTTTCTTTTAGGAGAAGGCGCCCAATGTCATTGTGTCTTTTTAAAAGAAGAAACTATCGATCAAGTGAAGGAGAGATCCATGAGTCTTATACTTGTAAGAAACACCACAAAGCAGTACCGGTAACTCAAAAGTTCTTAAAAACATCGGGAGGGGGGGGGTTGACCAATTGAGCTAGGGGTGGGAGGGGGGTCGTGAGGTCAACTATTGAGCTAGGGCATCCATCCATTGTGCTCGGGGGTTTCAGTTCCCTCCACTCTCCCGACAAGTTACACCCTGGATAAAGCTGATCGCAAGTCCGATCTGAATAGTTCAGTATGAAAAGAAGCAGCTGAAATAATAGTTGTTGAGAGAAGTAGACATTTTTTAGACATTTCCCAAACGCATTAAAATAATGTGAGTTTATTATGTGACCAGATGTAAAATCATTAATTTTATTTGAAAGCTGAAGCTTCATTTTGAATTTGCACACGACCATGATAATCTGTTAGAGCTATTGCGCAGCAGAATTTCTATTTCGCTGGGAGCAAATGACGTGATGTTTCCCATTTTCATATTTATTTCAGAATGTTGCTATACCGCAATAGAACTGCATTATTGCAATATTGCGCTCATGCAGGCAGTCTGCCTACATGTAAGATTTACTGTTATCATGGCGTTGATTTGATTGGTTATTTACACCGTGGCACAAACGTATAGGGGCCCAATGAATTTCTTCAATAATTCAATAACTACGGAACACAATAAGCGTTGTCAATAAAAAATTTACCACATTAACTTGGACCATTGCTTCATATGTGTGTTAATTTTCATTAACTTTCATCGTGCGGTTAAGAAGATACGAATAGCAAGCTATTTTGCTATTTTGCTATTTTGCTATTTTGCATTTATTTTGCAAACTAGACTAGCTTTTATTTTGACATTGTAAGTTTTTAAAAAGGTCCCCCCTTATCCCCGGCTCTATCGATCGTGTGTTGAATCCGGGAGGGAAAGATTTTCTTCAGCACCCGCCTCCTCCGTCGACAGATTTTTGTGGACACTCCCACCTCCTTTTCTCGTAACTGATCCCCCGGCTCAATTTTCCAATCCCCCGGTCACAAAAATGTCGAACCCTCTACATAATTTTTTATCCATTCGATTCCTGCTCCCATCAAGGGACGCCGGAAGATTCTATAGGCAGGGGCATAGGTGCATTGAACTAAAAATGGCACAAATAATGAATAAAAAGTACTCATTTCACATAAATTTAAGTGAAAGGGCAGGCCCGCCCATTCCACCTCCCCCTCCTGATCCGGCGTCTCCGCCCCAATTATAGGAGCCACACTCTTCACCCGCCGGCTGCAGTGTTTGATTTTTGTAGTTTAGGGACCGGTCCGGTCCCTAAACTACAAAAACCAAACACTGCCGCCGGCGGGTGACGTGTGTAGCACCAAAGACTATTTACAGTCCGGTTCTGTGCAAGGGAGCCGGCACTGAACCGCTCACCCTACTTTAGTCGCCTTTTGCGACTCGCCCAGGGAGCTCTAGGCTGCAAGCCAATTCTTTATTACCCGGCCTGCAGAGGTGAGGCGGCAGTTTTGTACAGTGATGCCGTTGGGATATATTACTGCATGTAGAATTACGGCTATTTCAGTGATTTAGGATCTGATTTAGAACACAATCCGCAGATATCTTGGGATTTTTTTTTATTGTGCAAATTTATACTGAGAGCTTGGGATATAAAAAAAAAATGCAATCTAGGGTTATTTTTGGCGGAGATGCCCAGAATCTAGGGATATTCAATTTCGGTTCAACGGTATCACTGGTTGTGTGCACAGCGGGCGGCGGCGCGGGTGCCGTTTCGTGATGCGGTTGTTTCCATTTCAATCATCGTATTGTCGCCGCATGCGCGAGTCCCCCCGGTCGCGGCCTCGCAAGCGTATACCGTATCAGCCGACCATTGAGCGGCGGACTGTGTGTGCAGAAGGTCAATAGAGGGACGGGACGCCGCGGAATGCCGATATGACGAGGAGCTTAATCCGCGCAGCAAGATGGCGGCTGGCGCTCTCTGAGGAGTGGAAGACGTGACACAATTAGATATCCTACTTGCGACTAGTCCTAGTAGAATGAGGATGAAATTTTAGTCTAACACAGCCCTTGCATTGCTTGCTGACCCTAGCGCAGCAACGTCTGAGTTTGGGCTGAGTTAGGCTGAGAATGAGAATGCTCACTCTGAATAGCAACGAATAAGAAATTAGTTGTAACATAGAAATTGAGGTTAAAGTTTTATTTTCGCGCACCGTAACTTGTAGGTGTAAGTATGTGTGAATGTGTAAATGTTATACGATGTCCCGATGGTGCTATATTTGACTGGTGCTTCATTGGACTGGATGAATCATGTATGTTCGTGACTTTTATTTTGATATAGGAAGTTCAAATAGAATACTATTCACTTGCAGGTTTCGACAAATTCTAGAACCATTTTTGACAATTTATGCACCCGCTAGTCAAATTCCGTTTTCTGTGAACCATGGCAATTTGCCCGTCACTATATCAGCTAAGTACGAATGTCGAACGTCTGCCTATAGGCTGCGGCTTCCATTCGTTGTTGGATTCTGTGACGCTTTTTGTCTGGTAAAGTTTGTTGAGACCTAATCGCTTCACCATATCACAAGTCACAGGTGCAACGTGTGCTACTGACATTTCATGACGTCGAAATGCTCTGACTGACGTCATTACGCAGTTGGTTGTATCACGCACAGTCGGGTCGAGCTGTAAGTGCGATGGGAGTTCGGCAATTGTCGGCAAATTATAGTCTACGTTGTTGGCTGTATCCGCATGGCTTGACATTTGAGTTTGTTACGTTTACGGCAGAGAAATATCATGCGAGTAGCCTATGTCTTGTTAAATTGTCACCCTGTCATGTTAATGAAGTTGTATTACTAGTCTATAAAATTGATATTATATTGTCATGATAGCTCTTCTGTTGTCATGTTTTGCTTTTTGCTTTTTGTAGTTTATGGACCGTGTGCAGCACACAAGGGTTATATACAGTCCGGTTCTGTGCAAGAGTGCACAGAACCGCTCCCCTTTTTTTGTAGTTGCCTTTTACGACAAGCCCGGGGAGCTCTGGGTTGCAGGCCAATTCTTTGTTCCCCGGCCTGCAGGGGTTGCTCTGTTATCATGGGGACACTAGGCTATTTGTCAACGGTGCTATGTTACACATTAATGCTTAAATGTCATGTTCGCTTAAAATGCAATTACAGCTTACATGTACATATTGTGAAATGAAGTCTCACGGAGGTCTCTAATTTCTTGAATAACTTTAAGCAGGCAGGCAGGCTGCAGGCAGGCAAGCAGGCAGGTTCACTGACGTTTCGTGAAACAGTTTTCGATGAATGCCCCACGCTGATGACTACCTAATTCGCATCGTTTGCCGACGTGATGCGTTCAGTAAAGCCACACCCAGTTGTCAGGCCACGCCCAGTTGTCAGGCCACGCCCAGTTGTCAGGCCACGCCCAGTTGTCAGGCCACACCCAGTTGTCAGGCCACACCCAGTTGTCAGGCGGTGGAAAATATACGGTGTCATCGATTTTGAGGAAGGACCGGGGGTCAATTGGCAGGCGTGAGCGACTGCGAGTCTCCGACTAATAACGCTCTGGAGCGCCCTGGAGCGGTTCTTGCGACTGCGTACGTGCCATTAGATAGCGCCCAGTGACGGTTCCAGAGGGGTGGCTTAGGGGCTAATCCCCCCTGCCGGGCCCTAGCTGTTTTAACTTTTAACCTCCTTAGTTTGATTTATCCCAAGTCCCCTTAAGCTCTTCCTTTAAGCCCAAGTCCCCTCTTTTTTAAGTCAAGGCCCACCCCAAGCCCCCTCAATTTAGAATCCCCCCCCACAAAAAAAGCTAAAGGTTTTCAAAATGAACAAACATTGTGAAGAATGATCTCAAAATTAGATATGCACAGTTACAATGGTCTCAACAACTTTCGTCAGCATCCCCCCCGGCTTGTAAGTTTTGATCGAAAAGTAAACACGATTTTTTTTTCTAGTCGAGGGAGTCAAGCCCATCCCCCCCCTCCCATCCCCCCCGTTTGTGAAGTCTGTAACCGCCACTGATCCGGGCACATTCCGGGTGACTGGACTCTGCAGCAGTTGGTCGGATTCCAGGCTTCGTTTGCCAGCCTGCCAAGTTTTTTTTGGCCTAATGTCACGTGCATCTATGTGCTGTGCACTGACTGGACGCGGACTGCGAGGTGATTAACTTAGGACGAAAAGGACCGGGGGACAGTATTTCTGAAATAGCGTGAGTATTCGTTGTCAAATGCGAGGAATGCTTGCGGTAGCGAGGCGGGATGTTGAATGTTTTACAGCTGCTGTCTTTGCAATGTTGTCCGTTAAAAACTTCACCCTACTTACACACTTAAAAACCGAAGTACTCTATTTACAGCATATTTTTTGGCGTAAAGTCGACGTATTGGTAGGCACAATATTGCCTGTGCCACCCTGTCGAGTATGCTCATGCATGGTGCCGTTTTTATGCATCATGCCTATGACGCGTAGGCTTTCATGGCAGAAAAACGCGGGATTATTTTTTTAGCCACCGTGCATAATGTATTATGTTGTACCGTATTCTCGAAATTGCAATTATTGTGGGGCTGCAGTTTTGTTTAGTAAAATATTATTTTGATTGCGTCATTAATCAATAATAATACTACATAACACTGTATGACTATTATGTACGCTATCAGAGTGAATGCCTTGCAAATTGTTTTCCGTACTTGAAATTTGTGCATCAAGTATTCAATTCTGAAAATCAGTTTATCCCGAAGTTGCTCTGGAGTTTCATTAATATTGAGCTGCATGGTAAAACGACTGATATGAACATCGACATCGCTACATTTTACAACGGTATTTCTGTGATTTATCAGCGTTGGCGCTGGCCAACAAACAATGCTCCCGATTTCGTGCAAAATGAAATAGCCTATCGAAATTCTTTTATTGTACACTGCGATAAATCGTTTAGCCTGGCTTCTGGTCGCGGCGTGAGGAAAACTGCTGCATCTTTCTCCGTTCTTGCCTTGTCTGGCTATATATTTGTTGTACTGCGGAGCTGGATGCTCCACGTTGAAATCAGATTTGGACAGTGCAGTGCGTTACTATGAATCGACCGCATATAGCACGGCGATTCACTCAGTCAACTAATGGGTTTCAGACGCTGTGCACAATTATTTGTCCTTTGCTACAAATCAAAAGCTTTTACTTCTTTGTCACGGTCAATTGGTCAGTGTCTCTTAATATTTCCTGACGAATTACTTCAAGAAGACTTTGCAGGCGATGTTCGCAAACGTCCTAGTCAAGACGAGCATCGTGATATCGCTTCTATATATAGCCTCAGCTTAGTTCTGAAACTGTGTGATGATTGGCGCAATGGTTGATAGTGTCTCAACGACATCTTCGGATATGGAGCATGTGCTCCGTATCCGCAAATTTGCTCCACATAAGCAAGTTTGAATTTGAATGAAATCTTAGAATTTAGCAGTTTGATGCGGAGCACACGAGGAAAGATAATCTGCTTGCTGCAAAACATGAAATTTTCTGCTTCATATTGTTTTGCCGGTTTTTGCCTCTTACAAGTTTGACTGTACTTTATTTTCCCGTTTTTGAAGACCGCTCAGTATAAATAGCTTCTGCCTTTATTTTTGCATAATGTAGTTTTCGAGAGTTTGGTGGATTCGCTAAATTCATCAAATATACTGCATACGTCAGAAAATTCCAGGTTTTATAGTATTGCGCAACAAATTGCATCAGTTGCATATAGGCGGATAGCAGGCCTAATTAACAACTTAGAGTCTTTTACGCTTCATCGCTATTCTCATATTTTGTATTCTCATAACATCACTTCCGTGGAACGTATGGTTACGGCTCACTCGCTCGAAGCCTCCGAAGCGGCTTCTAATCTGTCAGGATGGAGGGCGTCATGTCACAGATCTGCTAGCCGAATGTTATTATCTACCGTGCTAACATTGATATTGCATTAAAAACTAACTCGGCTTGTTAAAACTTCAGCCATCAACGTACAAATGCTCTCAAGCCACCTTCCTATAATGTCATAATGTCTTCGCGCGCAATTTGAACCTTTCCCTTGGGGTTTCTTTCAATCATGCGCATTTTGCATGTAATTTTGCATGCAACCGTGCTAAGCCGGAGGGACGACCGTTGTCATGACAACGATTTCCTTAACTTGTTCATGCACGTGTTGTTCCTGAACTGAATTTCATGCACGGCTTGCATGCTAGCCAGTTAAGGACATTGTACATTGTAATTTTTTTAACTAGGTTGGCATGCAAAATTCAATCCAAAATTGCATGAAAAATTGCTTGCAAAATATCCATCGTGGCAAGGAGGCCTCGGTCAGTCAATAATACTTAGACACACGCCCAACGAGGTTACCGTCAACCGCGCTTTATGTCGATGGAGCTGGAGCGTTGTTCGAGGTGCCCAGCGAAGAAATCAGGTTGCTAACTCGATTCGTTGTCTCTAACTTCTTCTCGACGCCTCGGGTGCTGAGCGCGTCTAAAGCGCTTTATCTCCGTACATTGTTTGTAATTGATGAACGACCGACTGACGTCGTAATCTCTGCATTTACCAGAATCCACCGACACGTCGAGAATAATCGTCCCTTCAAAATAGCGTGTTCCTTCTGTGAGCGTAGGTCCAGTAGAGGCCATTGGCGGATCCGCGGGGGGGAGCGAAGGGAGCGATTGATCCCCAGAGCGCTGTTGAGGGGCGGAAAGGGGCGATCGCCCCCCCCCAGAAATAGGAATTTATGATGCCTTGGAGGGGATTTTAGGGGAAATCGCCCCCCCAGGGTATCGCCCATCGAGAGCTTCGCCCCCCCCCCCCCGAGTTTCTGGGAAGTAAAAAAAAATGGTGTGGGAGGAAAATGCGCGAATTCTGCACAGAAAGGACAAATTAAGGTTTTTGGCAAAAATCGCCGCCCTCCAATATGATGGGCTGCATCCACCCCCGAGGCATGGGGCGCGTTGCTGAGAGAAGAGTGAGGTTTGACTCCTACAGCCCCGATAGATTCAAATTAAATCAATTTTTACATGATTGATTTTTTTTCATTGAACCCACAATTTTGATTAAGAATGGAATACGCTACTTTGTAAGTTCTCAAGGGAGTAACTATAGGTTCTTAGTTTTCAGGGATATCATCGTTAAACTTTGCGTTTAAAATTTTCTAAATTGTTGAAACGCTTCAAATGTCTGGGTACAGTGGTCAGGTACTGTATAGTACCCAAAATCTTATTGATTGCTAGCGACGAGTTGAGTTAATTGTAACGGTTTTTTTGTAGGATCTCATTTTGGTGAAAGGTCTTTGCATATGGTAGATGAGGATTTGGAATCTCGCAGCCTCTTACTTTTTCTTATCAAATGCAGCTTACGTCAAGCAGATTCCTTGGCCTAATTTATTGGTATTACAACTTTGCTAAATTTAGCTGAAATTCCAGAAAACTTTTAAAAGTTTATTTATTTTCACAAACTACTTGACTAACTAACTAACTAACTATTGATTAATTAACTAACCTAAATAACTGATTAACACAAGCCTGCAAGCGACATCAAACCAAAGCATTAATCCATTGGTTAGTTTGATGTCCGCGTGCAGAAACTCATTACATGAACTACCATACACTGATTATTCTGCGCAACAACGCTGAATTATCATTTTGCACTGATTATCCCTGGCTTTAAAATCAAACAAATCCAAGCACCAGAATATTGTCCACATAATTCTCTAAGCCCTGCGGTATTGCGCTAGTGCTCTGCGCCCGTGCCGACAGCCCACCCGTCCGCTTTGTAATGCGTTTGCCCAGCGCCCACCCAACGTCGTTATTATCAGCTTTTCCTGAGCCGACAGCGTCTCCATAAATACTTTCATTAGGAGCAATTTAGATGATTATGTAGCATAAACTGGTGCGGCGGCGCTGCTCCGACCATTCCATCAGTGGCGGCGCCACGTCGGGACAGGGAGGGTGGCCGCCTCCTCAAATTTCTCTGCCCCTGCCATCAAATTTTATCTTTCGACCGCCCTATTTTCCTGCGGCCTCCCAAATTTATTTTTGAGACTCCTTGGTTTGTATTACCCCTCATTTATGAAGCAAAAAGTCACAGTTAGTGCTAAATTCAAACGATAAATTCAGGCACCCAGTAGAACTAGTATAACAGTAAATGGATCACTTTTATTTTTACTCGCCGCGCTCGCGTAGGTTCGACGCCTATGTTTTGTCTGAAATATGTTGCATTTTTTCTACCAAAATATCTTCCAAATTTAAAGTTAATACTGACATAGTATAGTCTAAGTAGCGATTTAAAATTTGAAAGATATTTTCATGCACGAAATTTGACATCTTTCATATTTGAGTTAAAATATATGCGTCGGCGTTATTTGACAGATGAAGACCGAAGAACATTTCCCCCCAACTGTGGTCTGGTCTCCACACTAACGGAGGGGTGAAATGTTAACGCGAGCGGAGCGCGCAACCAATTTGTTTTTGCCTGCATCGTCGCTGGTCAACAGCACCGTCCACCTTCAGGTCGTTCACCCCTCTGAAAGTTTTTTGTCTCGCGTCGCCACTGCATTCGCCGCAGCGAGGAGAGTGCGGGGCGGTTTCATCCTTGGGGCTGAAAGGACTTTCCTTAAACGGTTTTCTGTGTCGATAACGCATGCTTCAGCGATGCAGTTAATGTTTGGTGAAAGTTTGCTGAAGTGGAAGACATGGCTAGACGGAATCTTTAAGCGGATCACTGAGTTGTTTTTCTGATAATAAGTGAACGTTTGCTTTGTGATCATTTGCAACGAATTGGGGGAGAATATTAAATGATCTGTACAAAGTGCGCATAGTAAGTGCCATCAGTCGGTCTATGCATATAAAAAAATCTAGCCGAGCCTTGATAAATGATGAAGAATAAGAGTTTCCAAATTACATGACTAAAACTCGCCGCGCTCGCGTAAGTTCGACGCCTATGTTTACACCGAAATATGAAATATATTTAATTTTTTTCTATCAAAATATCTTTCATATTTAAAGTTACTACTTACATAGTATAGTCTAAGTAGCGATTTAAAATTTGAAATGTATTTTTATGGACTTTTGTCTTTTCGTCGACGGACGATCGTCTTTTTTTTACTTTTTTTTGCTGTCAAGTTTCGTACTATATATATTTATTATAGATCTAAATCACAAGTTAAGTCACATTCGTTCACTAAATACTTCCAATTTTATTTAACTTAAAGTAGGCGATCATTAAAATGTTATCATGTCCATCTATCAGCAATCATTTTTTGTCTCCGTTGTCAATAAACCAAACTGTGTGACTTAGTCTATACTCTGAGTTCTTGAATATTTGAGGTTCCCGATGTCGTCCCTGGACGCCGAAACGGACTCTAAACTCATTATTACAATACACGTTTGATACAGATAGAGGTACAGAACGGCTGGCAAAAAAGGAAACGGAGAGAGATGCAGACAGTTCTTTCCTGCCAGCTCTCAGGGCGCCATATGAAGTGTCAGAAGTGACGCAGCTAGTCCATCACACTTCACTGAGAGAAGCCGCTAACGAACGCGCCTTATTTTGCGTCATTAGGCGCAAAACTCATTAGTTGGAACAACCCACTGCACGCCGCAGTCGCCGCTTCATACGGAAGCAGGCATTGGTAAATGGCAGAAAGATTCATCAAGCGGATAATCGAAGCATTAAGAATCCGCACCAGCCCTGCGGGCTTATGCTCTCACCGAAACGACGTCGCCGACAACAAATGGAAATTAGTGGAAAGCTGCTTGTGCTCATTCAACAAGGCTAGCAATGAGTGGATGAACTGGGCCGCTAGGCATGACCTGCACCGCTGACGGAACCATCATTTTTACGACCGGATGCCCTTTTTGACGCCAAACAAATAAATAATTATCTGGCACGGGATTAGAAGCTAGCGACACTTGTGTATCTAACAGTCTTGCTGAAGGGCCTGTAACGTCATGGTTTTATAGTTGCTGGCGCTGGGACTTGAACCCTGATCTCCAGACTCTTCGTCCGTAGCCTTAACCACTATGACCACATCGCCTCGCTGTGGAATTGCAATAGGTATGTAAATTATATATGTATTATTTATTTATATTGCAGCTCTTATTCAATGTCTACAATAGAAGTATAATAACTTAACGGACTCAGTCGCTAGACTAAAAACTACTGCAATTTTTGGCGAGGAGGAAGGCGAATATAGGAGCACATAGGACGCAAAGAAGGCTAATATGGAAGCGCGATTATTGGAATATTTTATCCGTGACGGTATTAGCTGGCAGCTGCTGCGTGGATTACATCCAATGCCCATTTTGCCGACCGACATATCCAATTTGCCTACAGAATACAGATCACCTTATCCCGCTGCACAGTGTGCACAGCAAGCGAAGACAATGTATGCACCGTGGTCAATTCGCATAATAGAACTGTATGAGAGTGACCCGGCTAAGTTAAATACACACAATATAAAAATTTCTAAAAATGAGCTCCAAGCACAAGGATAATAATGAATAATGTTATAATAATTGGTTCTGGTCCGTTTCGGCGTCGAGGGACGTCAACAGATACCTTGTCATTTAATTCGTCAAGCTGAGGGGCTGTGGAGGTATGCCCAGTTAATTTGAACTAGAATGGGGGATTATGGGGCATGGGGGATTATGGGGCATGGGGGATTATGGGGCAGGGTCTTATCTATGCCGTCTCACAAATTTGAGACTAATGATTTGCAAGGCATTTGGGTGGCAATTTAATGACTTTGGCGTGGCATTTGAGGGGGCATTTCAGTGCTTACTTTGGTGGAGATTTGCATAAATGTCCGTTACTACTCCTAAATTGAAGTGTCATTCGGGAGAGAAAAATGTGTAGCTATAAACGAAAATCTTCCCCCTCATTTTTCAAAGACCTTGTTCCACCCTCAAAGTACTGATGGCAATCAAAAGTCCCCTAAACGTGTTTCACTTCAACTTTCTAACTTGAATTTAATGTAGTTCTATGCCATATTCGACGTTTAACTACGCTTAATTTGATCTAAAACTATTTTTGTGACTTAAACTGTGTTTGTTGTTCTGTCTGACTTTAAAATGCATATATATGGTGGTTTGGTCAACGTTTAGTCGTCTCGCAATAATCTATATAAATAAAGAGAAGATTCTGTGTGTCTTTCTGGCTGTCTGTCTGTTTGACCGGGATGCATTTCCACAGTTTTGCAGCTTTTCACTCGAAACCTTCACTACTGTGTCGGTG
>JAQIWG010006989.1:0-12756 GCA_034695025.1 Chamaedrilus cognettii
ATGCGGGGGGAAGTGGTGGGAGGGGTGTGACAGGTGTGACAGGAGGGGAGGGCGGCGAGGAGAAGTTGGAGTTGGGGTGGCGGGAGGGGTTGGGGGCGGAGGAGTCGCCGTATTCGCTTGTGTCGCATCTACCTCACTCGCAGAAAATGGCGCTGGTTTGTGCTTGTTGTGCTTTAACAGATTTTATTTAGTCTTTGAATTTGTCAATTCTTTTATTTGAATAATTAATTATTGATTAGTGATTTTTAACCCCTAAATTTAAGTTTATTAACTTATAAAATAAAGCTAACTAACTAACCTCCTATCAACTAAATAACTAATCTCCTTGGAAACTTGTAAAATAGGCCAAGGAATAAAAATTAAGCAAAATCCACAATCCTTGACCAAGGCCTGCTACATAGTCCTCAACTATCGCAGGGAAATTCAAGCTACTTGTCCAGTATAAATGCTCCCCCAAAAATAGAGAAGCTGAAATATAAACAATCGTGACAACAAACAATTTCATTTGAAAACCAAATTGAATTAGTTAAAATTTAAATAACTTTGGAGTATTCTATTGAAAGTTTAATTATAGCTAAATTAGTTTAAAATGCATGAAATACAATAATCATTAAGCATGAAGTTGATGCAAGTTTGAGCAAGTTGATATCTCATTCGCACGAATGTTGTGGATTGACGCAGATACAATGTTTCAGCTCAAATTAGTTTTGTGCATATGGATGCCTATATTTTTTTAGATTTTCATACATTACACAGTTAGCATTTTTGAAGCATTTCCTTTCAACAAATTAAATTCTATACTCTGCGCTAGAATATAAAAAAAATTCTATACTTCCGTGCTCCTCATTTTTCAAATATAATCCCAATAATTTTCTCAAAATTAAATTTCACATAAATTCCGTTCAACTTGGCTAGGCCTCTTCAATGCCCATACTGACGGTACCCCTACACTGAACATTGAAGAAAAACTCAATCCTTAATATTGCTTAGCGTTTTCGTACGTGTCGAATCTGAGGAAATCTTGAAGTGGCTGACGTGATGGGCTGCTGTTCAGACTTGACTTATTGCAGTCTGGGGAGTCGAGGCTTCCTGACAATGGCCGCCGCCTTTCATGAACGGAAGCGGTTCACACCTTCATTAGTTCTCGCGCCGGGGTGGGCACCCCTGGGATCGCATCAATCGAGCGGTTGAGGGGGATTGAACACCCGACCTAAATTTTCAACCCCCATTTTGGTAGCAAAAGGACACCCTGTGAAGTTGAGTTTTGCCCTCTTTTCACCCTCCTGATATTTTTTGTATTTTCACACCTTCCCTACCTAACTTTGTCAACCTTCTCCAAGCGTAGACACCCTCCTCCCGAATAAATCTCCAAAGTTAGCATGGTTGGCTTGGTTGGGATCCAGAGCACCCTTCTCTTCCCGCGCCAGTCAAGTGGTTTGTCACCCGACTCTCCGCCCCCCCCACCCCACTAAGCATTCGCCCTTAAAGATACCGACTGCCTTGTCTGATCAATATTCGAACCCCTCCTGCACAAAAACGCCGACCCCCCTTCACTTTGGTTAGTGTTAGCACCTCCTCGCTTCCTTTAAGCCGAGGCCTCTGATTAAAGTGGAGAGAACTGAGGTTAATTGCACAGGCGTCCGGCGAACCTGTCTTCGTGCCTTTTGGAAAAATTTCAGATTACGGTGGATCCTGTACTTCTGTGCTTTAAAAGAGAGTGTCAGGGAGGACAGTCATCTCTATATCTAGGCACGCATCAAGAAAGCTGATCGCGATCATGATATTGCTTCCACCTTAGGCCTATACTTTATGTAAAGTTTCTCAAGCGTAGAAGTACACTGAGCTGAGGTTGTGTAGTAAGTAGGGTATTTGAAAATAAATGGCAGAATTCATCTTCTCTGCTTTTTGTAAGTTAAGTCGTCTCGTTGCAAGTTAAGTAAAATATATAACTACTAAAATACATTAAAAGCTGTTTGAGACCTGCAAGATGAATGTACTGCCTATAAATGTCGTTCTCTGTATTTGCAACTTTTTAGCTGCAATTATAAATGCTTCAGATGATTATGCAGACTCTCTATTTTTATGTCATGGTGTTAGGTTTCTTTTTTTAGAATCTTTATTTGCCATAATCCTATGTCTACGTCATTCAAAAAGAGTACGTTTGTTCAAGAATTATGTGGATATGACTGCTGACTTCTTGTATGCTTGCTAGGTTGAAGGAGTGCATCTTCCATGTCAACCATTATTATTGCTAACCAATCAAGATCATTTTTATCTGTTATGACCCTATTTCTTGAAAAGGTGGGGCCACAAAACGTCTCCACAACCTAAACGCTCACAAACATTTTTATAGCCTGTACACAGCGAGGCGCTGTGGTGTAGTGATTAAAGCGCTGCACTTCGAGTCCAGAAGACCTGGGTTTGAGTCCCGGCGCCGTCAACTATGAAACCATGGCGTTACAGGCCCTCAGCAAGGCTGTTAAGCACGCAAGTGTCGCTAGCTAATAATCATCGTCCAGAGTCATTTATTATTCTGGTTGGCGACAGGAAGGGCATTCGGCCTTAAAAACCCCGCGCCAATATAAACGTCTAACCTGTGTTGACATGGAAACAGGGTTACAGGCTTGCCTGTAGAGCATAAGAATAGATGTTAAAAACGATGTTTATTATTTTTTTTATATGCTGTGATGTATGTGTTCATTACATCTGTAATACTACATTCACTACATCTGCAATATTACATTCCTTGCATTTGTAATATTACATTCATTGCATCTGTAATATTGCACTCATTTCGTCTGTAATATTGCATTCATTGTGTCAGTAATTCAACGTTCATTATATCTGCAGTATTGCATTCCTTGCATCTGTAATATTGCATTCATTACATCCCTGACGCTGCATTCATTACATCTGCAATATCACATTGCACACAAGGAGCTCAAGTGTCGCCCTCCGTCGACCAGCGTCTCCGTGCTGTGGAGCCCGCGCCCCTCAGGGGGCCGCGCCCTCGCCGAAGGGACGCCGCTCCCCCCGGCGGACCTCGAGACCCTCCAGCCCTCCTTCCGGCAGGAGAGCAACGCGAGCAATGACAGCTACGTCACCTGCTGCCCTTACACCCCTAACGGGGGGGTGTCCATCCGACCGACAAACCCCCCCGACTATGATACCCTCCAGCCCTATCGGCAGGTTAGAATAAGAAATGTTATTTGGTCCGCATTTATATAACTCTTTCGCTTCTTTTCTATTTTGTATTGCGTATTGAATTATATTTCCTTTTGTATTGCATATTGAACTGTATTTTCCTTTGTTTTGTGTATTGAACTGTATTTTCCTTTGTATTGCGTATTGAATTGCCGAAAGGTAAATAAAAGGTGCATACATAGGCCTACCGCCCACTATTGCAACTGCACTTCTCATGGATACAAAATCCTAGTATCTAGTACTACACACGCAGGCTTTGTCCTGGCCTTCAAAATTTTTGATGGAGAATGTGTCGTTGATTAAAGAAATATCGAAAGAATAATATCAGAATAGTAAAAAATTAGACGTTGGATGATATAATTGACACTCAACTGAACAACCCTTAAAGAGTCTGATGACGTCGTGATGTTTCAACAGTCCTATGTTTGCTATCATTACACGCGTGTTGATGCTATTGCTAGGAGAGCAGTGCAAGCAACGACAGCTACGTCACGTGCTTCACACACCCGCAGTCGACGCCCAACGGCGCGCATGACGTCACGGGGTCCAGCGGGTCCGTCTTTGCGTCCTCCGGCGCCCACCTCAACCCCGTCATCACCCGGACGGACACCACAACTGCCCTCCCCGACTTTCATCCGGCCTTCTCCCTCGTCGGCGGGGGGGACACCTCCTACGACAGATTCAAGGAGCTCGTCAACCGGCTGTACGGGGAGCAGCCGCCCCCGCCGCCCCCCGTCGGGGTTCGCCTCATGCCGACAGGGGGCGGGGGAGGGTCGGGGTCCCCGTGGCAGAGGTCCGCTGGAAACAGCCGGTCGTACGACGAAGCGACCCGACCCCGGCTGGGGCTCTACCCCCGCGCAGCCAACGTTACGCATATTAGCTTCGAGGACATTCTGCGCTCGGCGCCACATCAATTGGTCCAGCGAGGGGCGGGTGTTGGGACGCCGGGGGGGACGGGAGGGAGCACGCTTCAAGGGGACTACCATCGGTCGATGGGCGCAACTCAAAGGGACTACCAGAGATCAGCACATGATACGGTTGTATCGATCAATGTAGAGGTCAGTCCGGTAGTACGCACCATCGCCGCCGCTGAGATCGATCGGCTGGTATCTTCCGAGGCTGCATCACTGGGGGGCGGAGGGGGCGCTGGTGGTGGTGGTGTTGGTTGTGGTGGTGGGGGTGGGGGAGGTGCTGGGAGTGCGCCGGCCGGGCCGACGTGGGGGGGGTCCCTCAGCGCCGCGGGGCAGACCCTCAAGAAGGCCTTCAAGCGGCAAAAGCGGAGCGCCGCGGGAAGCAAGCGGGCGCAGCTGGGCGCCTCCCAGGCCGCATCCACCGTGGACGAGCCGAGCCAAGCTTCCTCCTCGTCGGCAAGACTTTCCCCTTCCCCGCAGCTTGTCGTAAAGGTACTCCAGAGATCAGAAAGCAGTGTAGGCGGCGGAGCGGAGACCAAGACGGAGACGAGCCTCGAGGTGGTCGGGAGGGATAATGCTGGACTGAGTCCCGCAGAGGGAGGGGGCGCGAGGGGGCGCGGGGGACCGGGGGCTGCTGCAGGGGGAAAGAGTGGGACGCTGGGAACGGCGGGACGGATTCGAAGGGCTTTCTTTGTGACGGGCAGGCCGGCGGGGCGGTTGGTGTGTGAGCAGACGTTACCGTCGGGCGACCAATCAGGTTTGAGAATTGGGATAAATTAGATCGGGTTGTGTCAATCAGGGAAAAATAAAAAAAAACTTTAATAACTATAACCTGTTAAATAATTAAAGCGACATCTCGTTTTTCTATGCCAATTTGAATTTGCAAATTATGTTGGATATAAATAGTAGCCCCTACCCTTTACCGAATATAGTAGCGAAACGTCTGCAACAAATTCCTACAATAAGACTGTAGTTTGTTGCATAGTACAGGAGCATATTTTTTGCGTTGCAAACTAACTTTTTTTATTTTTATTTTTTTTTATTTAAACTGCATTTTTTCTCACAGAGGGCCATTTGCATACTTTCCACCCTCCTGTAGCCTTGTGTATAAAAGGAGCACATAGTAGTGGGCCATGAGCTCCCACTCCCATGGCAACTAAGACAGCAGCGTGCTGTTTTGAACGCCCTGTGAAGTTCTGAGCTGTAAGCCACATGTAGATTGGTATTCTAGTACATTGCAAACAAGTGTCCATCCACTGTGCATTCAAGAACAGAGCAAGAGGCCATGATTGAGTGACCATTTTGTGATTGTCTGTCGTCTGGCCAGGGAATATAATGAGAATGATTTCGTTTGATAGTAGAAGCTAAATTTGTTCATGGCATCAATTTTCACTTTCAATATGGGTCTTAGTTGACACTGTTCCGTATATTCGATCAAGCTTTTTCGTTTCATTATGTGACATTTCATGTTTCAATTCTTCACCGTCTCTGGATCATTTATACTTTTTGCTAAACACAGCCAAATTGATTTCTCAATTTTGTGTCTAATCTCATAATTATTCTGTTTAAACTGATTGCGGTCAGCGCTTACAGTAAGCCTCCAGTTACTGTCCTTGTCTTGCATTGTCCACAACAAGCGCTTTGCTTGTTGGCCTATGATCTTAATCACAGCAGCTAAAGCCTGCCTATTATATGTGCGTCACGTGCGCCTGTGTGGGTTTCACAGGCCACAATAACCTACAATAACCCTGGCTAGTGTTCTTGCTACAACGCTTTGAAAAAATAGCCCTGAGAAAAATCATGCCGGTTTTTCAATAAAATGTTGACGTTAGGCTCATCAAACATGGCGAGTTTTGATCAAACAGAGGATTGGAAATTAGATCCAAAGATCAACTTGACTGGATATCAGGTCTTAAATATCTGGCATAATTTTTTATCAACGATCAGTGTCCAACTCTGCATTGAAAAACTGAGTAGGCTGTTAGAGTTATTTTAATCATTTCAAAAGTTTTTAATCAGTTTTTTTTCGCTCACACTCCAGAAGCTTTTTATAAAAAATGTTCAACACTGCGGGCAAATTAGCAAGATTTTCAAGACAAAGACTTTTTTTATTATTAGAAACCTAAATTTGTCTAAAAACATTCAGATTTTGCTGTAGGGACTTAATTTCGTTATTGTCTAAAGTAGGCCTACTAGCAACGTATTATTTGTTGCCTACTAGAATATTATTTTTTTGCTACAAAAGTAGCAAAGTACTAGTAGTGAAGAAAGTACTGTGTGTGGTCACACTGGTGTTGGCTGTGAGTGGTCACACTGGTGTTTGGTGCGCAGTGGATGCGGAGAGCACCTCGCTGTTGGGGCGGTACAATGTCCACTCGCTGCCTTCAGGGTCGTCCCCATCCCCTCAGCAGATCCTCTAGTTCAATGACCGGTAAGTCTGCTAAATCTAAAAATACAAATCTATAAATGGAATGCCGATAAAAGGGCTCGGTATGGTTTGGAGTGGAACTAGGATTTGATTTAGTGTTAACATTTTCTTTTTAACTAAATTACATTACTCGTTTGATCTAAATATTGCAAGCATGGAAAAATGCAAAAGGTTAAGTGTACTGTATCTATAAATAGAAATCTATACATAGAACATGATGAAGTGACTTATGTGGGTGGTGGCGACCCATCCGGAGACCCGCGATTTGATATGATTGGAATGGAACTAGGATTCGATTTTTTTAATGTTAAAAAAAATTCTTAACAACTTTTAATTTCTAAAATTGATCTAAAAATTTTGCAAGCAAGAAAACATGCAATAGGTAAGCAATGGGTAAGCAATAAGTAAATGCAAAAGGTGCATCTCAAGCTGGTCTAATTGTTATGACCATAAATCATACAAGAACTTGGAACACTTTATGAAAATTCTAATGTTGCCTTTGCCATGAAAAAAAAAAACTCTGTCATGTTTTTACACACTAAAGGTGTGTCAAATCATGACAGATTTTATCTCGTGTGCTTAATAACATGCAGCTTTTTAAAAAATTCACTGGAGAACTGAAAACATATTTAACCTTTTTTGGTACATTTTAAAATATTAAACCAAATTTCATACCAAATCTCATACCAAATTACTATGCACAATCACTTCAAGAATCTCTTCTGACTGTTACGAAGCTAAAATCTTGAATTCTTGACTTCCTGTAGGCTATTAATTATTTTAAATCGCGTTCTTTTCATCATTGTGACTATTGGCTATTCATAGACCTGTAATACTGTAAATATTTCACTTTTTGGGTTAATTCATTTCTGCATAAAATCTCTATTATTTTGTTTGTGCTTTGTTCATGCAGATTTTTGCTCAAGTATCTCTTAGTCTTCTGGACATCTGTCGCCGAGTACATGGTGCTTTGACTTAGTACACCGTGTCTCGGCGGCAACAATCACTTCAAGTTCTAGACCTGTTGTCTGCTAGATATTTTAGCACATTCAGACCGCTACTCCATGTCGTTAAATTTATTTTACTGTCGTGTTTTAATTTGTTATGATTATAAGAGACCTCAGAAAATTGAAGCAAAATATGGAAAAAATTGCAGTCAAGTTTTAAAAAATTTAGAAATTATACGTATGTTGCACGGGAATAGAGAAAATTGCGAAAGTACATTAAATTTTTTATCGCAACTAACTCTCACCAAATCTACATGTATTTTTCTTTCGTTTATTTTTGTATTATATGTTGGAGTAATGTATTTAAATTATTTGGCGCATATTTTGCGATATTGAGTGAAAAAAGCAAAATCGTTGCAAACAAGTTTTAATTTTTTCTTCAAATTGTTTAAATCTTGCACAAAATTGCAGTAAAATGCAAAATATTGTAGAAATTGCGCATAAATCCCACGCATTGCGGTATTATGTGCGATATTGCAATCACAATTTTCTGAGGTCTCTAATGATTATTGTCAAGGTACTAATAATTGATCGTGGATTTCTGATTGATATGAACTAGGTATTGGCGATGAAACTGTGTTTTTATATTTTTGTCAATTGTGTTCAGCTGTCATTGGTCTTAAAAGTACTTTGTATAACTTTGACGCAGCAGATGTGAGGACGAACATTTGTACACTTTTCCACCTAGCGTGTTCAACTTGTGTTGATTGTAACTTGCTATTGAGTATTTAGATAAAGTTGTGTTTGACAGAATTAGCTCATTGGCTCTCGTGGTACTGTGCTGTCTGATATAATTTCTAGAATTTTCAAATGCGTATTTAATTTTGTCGCAGTATTTTTTCTCCTTATTTCAATACTTGATATCGTGAAATCACACAGCATCTACGTCATATGTCAGAGAACAATTCATTTTTGTTAGATCCGCTGATTTGATACAGCTTCAAAATCACAGCATAGATGCCCCAAAAAAATTAAAGTGGCTGCCGCGTGCAACAATTAAAATCGTTATCATAAATAATGAAGGAATTCAGTTTTATTTTGTATCTACTGGCAATGCTTGCACTTTTTCTGATGCCATAATTGTACCAGAAATTATTGTTGCCGTCCAATGGATAAAATTGGATGATTATGAAAGATTTGATTCTTCAACTTTTCTTTATTGTGATGGGCATCCATAAACAAAATAGTTTTTTCGATATTTTTTCCTGCAAGTTAAAACAATGTACCATTTGTTCCAGAATAATAGAAGTTTCTATTCAAACGATATTCATAATAATTATATTCATCTTTATTTCACCACGATGGCAGTTGGTAAAATAACAGAATAACGGGTCAGAAAATTATATAAATTGCAACATATAAATAGTTCGCTTAGAAGGTTAGGCGAGGTACAAAATTTCCATAGCACCTTTGTCGACATAGGCGAATTACATGAGACATTTGTCGAATGCCTAATTCCTAATTTAAATTTCGTTGGCGCTATGTAGGGCCTACTTATCTATGCCATGCTTGCTGAGTATTTAATAATCAAACTTGATAATAAATGAACGCGATCAACTTCTTATAAAAAAAAGCTGATATAAGTTTCAATGACAAGATTAACTGGAGCAGTGAGTTTATAAGATGTTTGTTCTAATACCAAAAGTTCATATGTGCGTTTGGTCTTACGTTTTGTATTGACATTGCACAATGACTACTTAGTGCGTTAGAAGAGATTTCATTGTATGTTAATTTCATTTTAATTTACCTATTATTTATTTGTATAATGAATGAATTATATTGCTTCTTTTTTGCCAAATGAAGAAATGAAGGTGTGTGGTGTTACTGTGTGGTACTACTGATTTTGTGTGTTTTTAATGAAAGATTGGCAAAGATCAGTCACTATTGACTAGTTTGCATTGGTACTATAATCATTTCGTTGCCGATTATTATTGATTTTCACGCTCATTTGACCATTTTTTGCTCCACACATTGCATATTGCCAATTCAAGGGCTCTTGTTTTTAATAATCATATCTAGGCCCTTGACTACATTTGATTATAATTCTGATTTGGTTAGTGGACTGTATTTGCTACGATGTTAACTTGTTGGTAAATAGTTACGAGGGCGTACGTTTTTAGTCGACATTTCTAATCTACTACTTTCTGTCTTGCGAACTTCTGCACGTCTTCCCAATAGTACACTGTTATTGTTACGCGGGTAACTCATTTGATCCAATTTCTGGCAGCTGCTCATTTAATGCTGTTCTACTTTCACGTTTAATCAGCATCTTGGTGGCCACTTAGTCAGTTGTATGACAATCGCACGCGCGGAACAGAGCGAGTTATAACCATCTCACAAACACAAGAAGTAACTTTGTCCCGAGATGAACCTGGCCCAATTTCAATCAGCTAAGATTTGCGGTTCAAAAAAATGATAAAGATCAATAATTGTCAGCTCTATAACGATATGGAAAGTAGTCTCGCACTAAAGCAAAAAATTTACAAAAACAACTAAAGAAACAAACGCAAATCCCATCTCGTTCTCAAGAAATACAAATTTCAAAGTGTTCATTATTAATAGAGCTAATGACTGTTTGAGTTTTGAGATGCAGCCAGAACAAGATATTATGAAGGGAAGGCGTTGCACTTTAACGTGCTGAGCTTTGATCTTCAGTTGTGGTTAACGAACAAGTGACTGTTCCATATAGTAGCCCACACCTTTACATTGTAAGCCTGAACTTCTGCTCGCAAAGAAGGATCCTGTTGAAACTTACAAGCCCGGCTTGTTGCATGCAATATTTTGAAGAAAGCACAAGGGTCAATCCGCCAATGTCAGCGTAATTAATGAAGTGACTTGGATCGTGCTACAGCTGCGTCGGATGAGTGTGTATCTAGTCATGAGTATGGGTGTCTGACATGCACCAGAGTCACACTCTTCCAACGTCCACTGTTCCAAGTCTCTGTCCGCCGTTCCACCGTGTTGCATCCGTGTCTATTGTATAACACTCTGCTTTTTGAGCCGCTGCGGCCTTTTGATTTAAATAAGTATAAAAAGTCACCATCAAGTATACGGACATGGGCAGCATCAGCGGTTTAACCTGCATACTTCGAATTTAAAGCGTAGAATTTGTGATCTTTTTAGCGCCCATTTAACATAACATAGGTTACATCTAATAGGCCTACCTTTTTAATAGTTTTCAGTATATTAATTAGTCGGCTATGCGCGAGTCTAATGCAAAATATGCTAAAGTGCAAACAATGAACGTAGGCTGCAGTTAGCTTTTTCGCCGGACACTCTCAGTAAGGCTATTCAGGCGAATATTAAATTCGCTATTTTATGCAATAATAGTTAAGCGTTTCAACAGAACTGATAATAAGCGCACAAACATTCCGAAAAGTCTTCCAAAATCTCAACAACATGTTGTTCTCAAAACATGGTTCGCGACGTTCAGCCGAGTCTACGGTCTGCGCTGTTTCAAGACGGTCTGACAATGTTACGCGTCAGAGACTTCAATGCCCGTTGCACGCTCTGGCGGCATCCAGGGAAAGCATTCTAATGGGCAACAAAGGGGCAGATGGCGGACTCAACCCC
This sequence comes from Chamaedrilus cognettii, assembly GCA_034695025.1. Lineage (NCBI taxonomy): Eukaryota > Metazoa > Annelida > Clitellata > Enchytraeida > Enchytraeidae > Chamaedrilus > Chamaedrilus cognettii. The sequence goes on from JAQIWG010006989.1 coordinate 11,124, forward strand.
GCTTTAAAGAAATGCGTTGAGAAATCTAAATCAGAATGCTGTTGAAATGTAAGTGGAAAATCATTTCTGAGGTTTTAACTTTAGGCCTATTTCATAATAAATTCTGGGGGTCCACAGCCTAATGGCCTATTGTCTCCTCCAATTGAAATATCTGTCATCTTAGGCATAAAAAGCCTTATTCATAATTATAAATGAAAATTCTTAGGAATTCGCTTGGATAATTTTTGAAGATGTATAGGCCTACATTAAGATGCATAATAATAGTTATTTCGTAGTCTAAGCTTTGGTACGAGTCGCTTGCGTTTGAGACATTGAATATTTGAAGATAGGTAGGTGTACGCCTACATGTACATTACCACAGCTAATGACATGAAATTTGCGGTTTTCTTTTTCTGGTAACGACATTTGACACGCAAGTGACCGAGTAGAGTCTTAAAACACATTAATCACAACATAGGCTATAACTTATTTTATTTAGTTATTAATTTACTAGATTATTTGCTCCGGTAAAGCTGCAACAAACTATAGCCCACCGTGTACCCCCCCCCCCCCCCCCCAGTCCCCCACTTCCTTCTAAAAATCTCATATTGGCGCCTCGGTTTTTACCTGTTACACGTTCCAAACCTGCCACGTACGACGTAGGCCTAAGTCACAGAGTCATCCGACCGTGACGGCGTCACGCTGGACTTGTTCTCATTGTTGCCATCGGATGATGTTAGGCCTAGCATGAACTAGGTCGACAAATCTTCAGGTGATTCAAATAATATTTCCCTCATTGATTTGATTAATTTAGTTTAAGAGGCTAAAATAAAAATCGGGTGTTTTCGTGAAATTTCTTGGATGTTTGTAGTATACTTGTAGGAAAAAGGTGAAAACGGATGAACGTCTCTCCTCTTATTGGTACTTCACAAACATTTGGTATTTAATTTACTCGAAATATATTAAATTACAGAGTTACATGAATGTTATAGGATGGACTAATTAATTATTTAGCCACGGATAGCAAACTTAAGTTCAAAGTTATAATGCCGCTCAAATGAATTCTTTGGAAATATAGTGCGAGATGCTAAATTTCTTTCAGCAATTTTTTTAGAAATAAATATTTAGCCTAAAAACGCTAGTTAATGCCGCATGAATATTCGCGTTAGTTTAGCGTACATAGCTAGCCCTGCAGTCAAGCTCAAACAGAGGGGTGACAGGGTCTACAAAATACAATCATTTGTCATTATCAGAATAATGATATTGTAGGATAATGTAATAGGCACTAATGTTGAGTAGAATTTAAACACGACACTTTCTGAGAAATGAATCATCTACGTCCCTGGTGCTCATTTTACAAAGCCCAGGTAACAAACATTGCAAGCCTGTGTCATAAAGCGGCCGTTTTCTTAACTAAGGCCTTAGTAAGTTAATAGATCCAACTTTATTGATGCGGTTCAAATAGCGTGCGCTACATCGAGTAAACGTCTCTAAATTGCATAAAGAGTATCTGCACTGTGCACTAGGGTGCAGTGATTGTAATAGGAAAAAAAGAAAAAATTCCAGTTTAAGATGTAATAGCGGGGGAAAGTTGTCTATATATATTAGGAGTGGTGTGTAAAAATTTCAGTGATATTGGAATAGGTCTTGAGGT
>JAQIWG010006990.1:0-12755 GCA_034695025.1 Chamaedrilus cognettii
AATAATGTTTTTTGTCTGAACAAAAACTTTCTGATTATTCCTGTACAGGTAACGTGAAGCCAGCACCACCGAGATGTTGCACTGACAAGAGCTGCACCCAATGCAGTACATATGACTCACTCAACGATGATGGATCTCGCACATAGCTTTTACTAACCAGCAGCGCCAGAATGGGGGAAGGGGGAAGCAAAGACTCCCAATTTGGATTTCAAGCCTTAGCTGATTTAAGCCAAGCTCATTGAAGTCAAATATTGACACTATAAAATGAGGATTTGTGGGCGTCAATCCTGTCAAGCCTCTCATGTCAAGCCTGTCATGGCTTTCAAGTCCCCCCCCCCCGAGCCCCTCCCCAACCTCCCAATGTTGTAGAAGGCTGGAACCGTTACTATTACCGGCATGAGTGCTTCGGATGATCTTCTTGCTTTGGCATCCGCTACTGCAGACTCCGCACGATTTGTGACATCATTTGACAAGGATCTCCAGACTAAAGTTAAAAAGCCCTGTAAAAGTTAGAACTCGTCCATTCCCCCAATTTCAAAAACTTCCATTAAAATTGTGATGATAGGGAGATCAATCTCTATGTTACAAAATGTCTATAAACATGGAATAAAAAGTACAAATGTACCAGTAAAATGCCTTAAGTATTTTTATCAACCCCCCTGCTTCCACACGTTCGATCTACTTGCCACTCTCGTAGAAAATTCAATAGCGCCAGCACTGATCATTCCTGCTGAACGTCCGCGACCTGCACTTGAGTCTAGGGAGGGCTGGCGTTAGGGTTCTCTGGGCCCACCTCAAAAGTAAATTTTTGGCCCCCAAAATCAATTTAGTCTTAAAGCAAACTCTTTTTTCGCTGCCATCTCCGTACTGAACTCACGACGGTGGGGGGAAGGTGGGGGGTGGGGTGCTAACAGTTTTCTCCATTTGCAGCCTCATTAACTGCAGTGGACCCCCAGTAACCTCCCAGTGGGCTCTCTCACAATTTATAACAAAACTTCATACTTAACTTTTTAGAAAAATTACTATGTCAAAATGAATGCGTCTTCCCATAGTGGGCCCCCAAGAACAGTAGGTCCCCCCCCCTCGGTCAGGGGGTGCCCTGGGGCCCTAACGCCGGCTCTGAATCTAGGAAGATAAGAGGTAAAATAGTATTCCTGGTATAAAATGACTTTAACTTCAGTGATTTAAAATGTACTGTGTGGGTGTATGTGCGCTATAGACTAACCTCCTTTTTATCGTGTAATCTGTTAATGTCCATATTTTCACACAGATTTACACGTTTCGCCCGCCCTGATCAGGACTGCTGGAACTGGGTTTTTACGGCCGGATACCCTTCCAGACGCCAACTAAGTAAATAATTATCTGGCACGGGGTTAGCAGCTAGCAACACTTCCGTGTTTAACAGTCTTACTAAAGGGTCTGTAATGCATAGCTTTATAGTTGCCGGCGCGGTGACTTGAACCCTGCATGGTCCTCTGGACTGGAAGTCAGATGCCTTAACCACTGCACCACTGCACCACAGCGCCTCGCTATGTATAGATAAAATGTATCAGGTTGAACTCAACTGCTAGTCTGAATCATGTAGGCTATCGCATACAGTATTTTTCTAGATATTGTTTTTTATATTGACATCCAGGCATAGGCATCAGTTCTCAATAATTTGGTCTACATAAATTTTAAGGGTGAAACTAAAGAAGAGAAAATATAGGAGGGCCCCCCCTCCTATATTTTCTCTTCATTAGTTTCGGCCCTTTGGATCCAACGGATTCCCCCAGGATTGACGCTTATGCATTTGCTAAACGTTGTATATACAATAAAATTAGAATAGGGTGATACTGTTTTTTGCTTTATGTAAAGCATAATTAAACATTTGCATCTAGCAATGTTTACTTAGCGATATAATATTGTCCATAAAATATTAATGGAATGCATACAGTCATTGATTTCAGGTCTTAGTTGCGTGAAAGAAAAACTCTAAATAGGCTGAGAATTTTAAAACGGCATAATTTTCTTTGCTCATTGTGTTCTTCTCATTAGTGCAGACTGCAAGCTTGCCATTTCTTTTTCACCTGAAACAAAGTACTGATATCATAGTTATAAATCCGGCATACTATGGTCTTATGGTCTGATTTATTAATCAGGCGACTCGGCAAGGCGGCAGCCCGTGTAATCACGCTGTCTGAGCAGAACTAGCAATCCATGCATTAGAAATTGATGGTTGTCATATAACAAAATATAAGAAAAATAGATCAGTTTCTTAAGCACAAAGTTGTTCCCTAGACAAGGCTAGTCATTCAATTTTCAAGATTTATTTAAATTTTTGAATGAATATTTATTTCAACATAATCATTAAATTTATTTCTCAACGAAGCCGGTTGGCCTTTGTAGATATGATAATTAGTATAAACTGTAAGGCAGTTTACGACCACTGGGACGTGGACGCCGATGCAGGTCTATACTGGTAGGTCTTAAATCTGCAAGCACCGTCCGTGTTGTATACATGAGCTTTGCAGATTTTGTTATGGTTGTTGGCTCTAAAATGCAGATCAGGTCCGCAGCTCGAGATCCACAATTTACACGATCTCTCAGTCCGGAATCTGCGGTCCGCGGTCTGCTTTTTAAACACACCCTGCTATTAGCTACTGGAACAGGGTATGAAGATACTGGTGAGAGTGTATATGGTGAGAGTCTTAGAGAAAATATTGCGAACAAGGTATGAAGATACTGGTGAGAGTATATAGTGAGAGTCTTAGAGAAAAGATTGCGAAATCAGTTTGCTGTTGATAATATGTAGTTTGAATTTATGCCTGAAAAGGGAACAGTTGATGGAATTTTCCTTGTGAGACAGGTTGAAGAAAGACGCAGGGCTAAAGCAGTAAAGCAAAGTTAAATGTCTTTGTGGGTCCGGAGAAGTCATATGATTGAGTGCCAAGAGAGGTTGTAAGGTGGGCGCTAAGAAAGTTGGGGGTTGAGGAGTGTCTAGTCAGGGCAGTGATGGCAAAGTATGTCGATGCAAAGACATCTGTGGAAACACAAAGCTGGATCAAGTGATCAATTTGAGGTGAAGGTTGGACTGCATCAGGGCTTGGTGTTGAGCCCGCTGTTGTTCATGGCTGCCATGGAAGTGATGACCTGTGCGACAAAATCTAGGTTACCTTGGGAGTTGCTGTATTCGGATGATTTAGTGATAATTGCAACGAGTGAAGAATTGCAGGATAAGATTCGTAGGTGGAAAGGTGTATGGAAGCAAGGGCATGAGAGTGAATGTGGAAACGACGAAAGTTATGCTAGGTTATGCATTTTCCTGATTTCTCCGCCATTCCTTTGATCATTTCAGATGGAGGGAACGGCGGAGAAATCAGGAAAATGGTCGTGTGGAGTTTGTAGACTGGGTATCCCGAAAACTCCATTAAATGCCAAAAATGTCTTTCTTGGGCGCATAAGAGATGCAGTGGAGTAAAAGGCAGTTTGATCATTGAAGATGGCGTTTGTGCACAGAACTTGTTTGTTAGATTGAAAGTGGACCCTATAGGTGCCAAAGAAGTGACGGTAGGGACGTACTTGAAAAAGTGGGAAACATTTTGTTACCTTGGGGATATGATTAATGCTGATGGAAGGGTAGAATCTGTCTCGGTGATGAGGATGCACTTGGGGAAAGTTTAGAGAACTCCCACTAATCCTAAGTGGAAAGTATATGTCGGAACTCGGAAGGTCTATCGCTGAAGCTTAAAGGAAGGGTTTACGAAGGGTTTAAGTACGTTTGTAAGAAGCACAATGATATAAAGTGTCTCCTCATGGGCAATTAAAACTGGCCAGGAGGCTAGATTTGAGGGACAGAGATGACAATTGTGAGATGAATGAGTGGAGTGTCATTAAAAGAGAAGAAGTATGTGCGAACCTGAGAGCTAGAATGGGATTGGAGGCATTGGGGAGGTGGTAAGAAGAAACTGACTGTGATGGCTGGGGCATGTCTTTCGAAGGAAATCAGATTTTGGGTGCAAAAATGTATGCATTATAGAGTGGATGCGAAAAGATGTAGATGCAGGTGTATGTGAGCTGGTGACAGAGAATGATTTGTGCGACGCCCATTATGTGGAGTATATCTTCTGGACAATAATATTATTGGGAGTATATATCGTCCAGGGAGTTTAAAGATCAGTCTCTGAATATATAATCCGCAAGTACAGATCGTGTTTTTAAAACGCAGTTGACAGCTTTTTGGTTAACGTGTGAAATCTTTAATTGTGAGCTTGAAAATCTGTTGATAGGATGAAGACGTTGACTTGTGGGATGACACCGCGCTTATAAAAGCTTATGACAGTGCTGTCAGTTCATTGAAGGTAAAATATTTGATGATTCTGGTGAATGAGAATTTTGGTATACTAAGTTAAACGTGATAATCTTTTATTACGGGTAGTGTTTCGTTCACTAGTCAACTTCATCATGTAGCAGAGAGGGCCGCCATAAAATCAATATGAAATGGTGAATTAAATTATAAACATGCATAATTGCATATATATAGGCCTATCTATAAGCGAGAATTTTCATGTGTCCTCTGTCTGCCTGTATATCCATCTCAATGCATTCATGCAGGGTTGACGATATCGACATGACCGTTTCACAGGGTGTCGCAAAATTCACATTTTAGGTCACTGGAGGGGTTACCACCCCCAGGGAAACCCGGGAGGCCCCTCAAGCCGGTCACATACATTATTGAGACGATTGACCCATATTATGCTCTTCACAAAGCTGATTAAGGCTCATAAGAGTCCCCGAATGGCCCTAAAGGAGCTCCAAAGGGGCCATGTGCCCTGAAGGAGCACCAGGTGGGTCCGGAGGGGGCCTCTCTGAGGGCCCCGAAGGGGTGCCAAAGAGTTTGGACACCTAAGTTTTTCGCAATGCTGATGGAGGTTCAAAATATCTCAGATTGACTCTCAGGTGCCGAAGGGGTCCTGTAAACAGGCTTCATAGGGGCCCCAAAAAGGGTTCATTGGGCCTCACAGAGCTTCGTAGGGTACAACATTAAACTTCAAAAAAGCGCTTGTGGAGGGCCGCTAAGCTAGGGGATCCCGGAGAGAACACAAAATCTTTTCATGGTGCCGGCACAGTATTCCAGTGAGTTCATCAGACGTCTCAGGGTCCTCCAAGATCCTTTCAGGGATCTTGTTATACCCCTGACTGCCCCTTCAACCCCAAACCTCGCGGGGTACCTTTGCTAGTTTTGCTATACAGAATAGATGTGAAATTTAATCTGGAAATTCCGCACAAGTAGTAGTCCTTGCATCAAGAACCAGCTGTTCTTATTTTTGTGTGTGTTGATCTGTCTAAACTGCAGTTTAGGACGTTGCGTTGCAGATCTCTTGTTTAAGACTTTTTTTATGTTCTAGACTAAGCTGGGAAAAGATGAACATGAACATGTGGTTAACGGCCATCACAGCACCTGTCCTGTTCAAGTCAGCAAGAAGCATAAAAAGAATAAGAGGAAAAAGAAGGGATCGAAGAATGAACAATCAGTGGTAAGTGATTATGGTCTTCATTGTTCATGGTACGGTATCATGCACTAATTAACGGAGATCTTTAATATTATGCTTTGTTATCAGTCGTGATTTTCCATGTAAATAAGTACCCCCTGCAAGCCGAGGAACAAAGCATCGGCGTGCAGTCAAGACTTCCCCAGGCGAGTTATAAAAAGCGACTAAAAAGGGGAGAGATGTCTGCACGTGACCCTTCGCACAAAACCGGACTGTCAGTCTCCATTACTAAACATTATCCTTTAACTCTCAAAACCAAACTACGGTATATAAATAAGTAATATTGCTGATGTTGTAATTTTAATTTGGGGCTTATATCGTCCTAATTAAAATAGGACATTTATTTTTGGTATTTATGTACGTACATCAAGTAATTAATGTGTTCTGAAAAAACCAAATCGTGAAGTGCTTGTTGAGTGTACTATGTGTAAAAAAGGCAGCATGGGAGTACAGTACTCTTTATATAATTATTTTGATGTATTTAGAATCTATTGTATCAAATTTTTATACACAGCTGATCTTGATAATCAGACACAATGTTAGACCTCTGTACTGATAACTTGTAGAATTAGTAGAGTAATTTTTAAGAAATGAAAGTGAATGATCATCATTGATATGAACTTTGCAATTTTCCATTTAAAGTTTATTAAATTTTTTGAACTAGCTATAAATAGCATGATTAACCATAAATCATTCTGTTACCTAGTGAAAGTTGAGGTTAAATGCTTTTAACAGGTAACATATAAACTTGATATGGTACTTGATATTTATAATATTCTTTGCTTTCTTTAAAGAGAAAGCAGATAAATGATGCAGCAGTGGGTGCGCTGCATGTAGTTTGTCGGTGCAAAGTGAAGTGTTTCAGTGGGCAGTGGCCAGGGTGTGGAGCGTGTCAGTGGCAGGTGGGCCGATTGGGTCCCTTGTGTGGAGTATATCGGTGGCAGGTGGGCCCGTGTGTCAGTGGCAGGTGGACCTGTGTGTGGAGTGTGTCAGTGGCAGGTGGGCCCGTGTGTGGAGTGTGTCAGTGGCAGGTGGACTCGTGTGTGGAGTGTGTCCGTGACAGGTGGGCCAGTGTGTGGTGTGTGTCAGTGGCAGGTGGGCCCGTGTGTGGAGTGTGTCAGTGGCAGGTGGACCCATGTGTGGAGTGTGTCCGTGACAGGTGGGCCAGTGTGTGGTGTGTCAGTGGCAGGTGGGCCCGTGTGTGGAGTGTGTCAGTGGCAGGTGGGCCCGTGTGTGGAGTGTGTCAGTGGCAGGTGGGCCAGCGTGTAATGTGTCATTGGCTGTTTGGCCAGCATGTGATAATTGTGATATGTGTCTGTGGCAGGTGGGCCCGTGTGTGGTGTGTGTCAGTGAAAGGTGGGCCAGTGTGTGGAGTGTGTCCGTGGCAGGTGGGTCAGTGTGTGGAGTGTGTTGGTGGCAGGTGGGCCAGTCAGCGGCGTCGCAAAAGTGGGGGGATCCAATCGTCCTAATTTTTTTTAAGAAGGACATTTCCTGCATTATCTATAACGCATTGTAAGTTGTACATTTTGTACAAGGGTATATTTTTAAGCCATCATTTTTAAGCCATCAAAGGCCAAAAGTTATCGTTTTGGAGCCAAAATTCTCGTACCACCTGAAAAAGCCCAAAAACTCGCGAGCGGGGGGGGAGGGGGTGCTGATGAAAAAATGTCTACTCCAAAAAAATTACATGTCAAAGAAAGCTTTTTCACCTGCCTCAAAATTATTGTGAGTATGATAATTGTATGATAATATCGTACACCCATTGCCGCTATCGTACATAATACAAACACCCTTTTTGAGTTCAAATAATCTGACAATAATCGTATTATCATACATTTGGCAACGCTCCTTGTGATCATCAATATTCTGTAGATGGTGATAGGCGCTGTGCACGCGCGATTCGAATCGGTCTCAAACGTTTAGAATTAATGCTAGTTGAAGCAAAAAAAAAGTTGACGTGTGTACACATTATCACATATGTGGACGCCAGGACTTAGGAGTAAATAAGTCAACAGTCTACTGCTGCTCTTCACTCAAAAGGAATGATTCCCAGCATTCGTTACAATTCTTTCTGTCGACGGTACGTCTACCCCTCCCCCGATATAAAAACTGAGTGTCAGTGGCAGGTGGGCTAGTGTGTGGTGTGTGTCAGTGGCAGGTGAGCCAGTGTGTGGTGTGTGTCAGTGGCAGGTGGGCCAGCGCTGCCAGGCTCTGTTCTGGGAGGACGGGGAGCTGTACGACGCGGTCATCAAGTCGATAGATGGCGAGAGTTGTGTGGTGACGTACACCGGCTATGGCAACGAGGAGCAGCAGCGGCTCAGCGACCTGCTGCCCTGCTCCCACTCCCCCCACACACGCTGCAGCACCGCGCGCCTGCAGTCTGACCTACCCTCCGAGGTTTGACGACCCTTGCCTGGGCCTCTTCTACAAAACTGCAATTATTGAATTATTAGACAATATTTGCCATACATGTATCTAATAGTTTTTTTAATAGCTCGAGTTATTGAATCAAATTTGTAAATAAAATCCCAGGAAGTCTGGGAACAAAGAATAGACTTGCAGCCCAGAGCTTCCCCTCGTAGGGCCGGGCACGAGAGGGCGTGTGTCCGCGGACGCATACGTCCAATCTGTGCTAGCATGGAAAATGGACGGGAAAAGCGGAAATGAGGAGCTCCCCAGGCGAGTCGTAGAAGGTGACTATAAAGAGTGGGGAGTGGTTTTGTGGCGGCCCTCTTACACCGTAATAGTCTTCGTTACTACACACGGTCCTTATAATTCAACCCCGTGATGTAAATTAAATAAGTCAAATTGAAAAGATCATCGGTACAGTACTGTTGTACTGTGCACTGCAAGATGAGGGCATAAGTACAGTTGTACTGTGTACTGCAGGGTGACAGCATGAGTACAGTTGTACTGCAGGGTGACAGCATGAGTACAGTTGTAGTGTGTACTGCAGGATGAGTGTGAGTACAGTTGTACTGCGTACTGCAGGGTGACAGCATGAGTACAGTTGTAGTGTGTGCTACAGGGTGAGAGCATGGATGATGTTGCGTCCAGTCGAGGCAGTTCCCTTGCCGACCCGGGCGCGGGTGCAGGTGCACCTGGTGCAGACAGGCAGCACAGTGCCCCTCACTCACACAGAGCCTTCAGGCGACATCAGCCTAACATGCAGCGACCTCCATGCTCGCCTTACGCTGCCTTCCCTTTTGCAGCCGTTAGTATCGCATACATTCTTAATTTGATAGCAGCATCATGTACCGTATTTTTATTTTTTTTATTTTTTTAGATTATGCGATGGATCAATTTACAAGTTATTATTTACTGCATCGGGCAACATTTGAGGTTGCTGCTCAATATCTCAAAAGGAAAATGCAGCCAGTTTTATAAACCTTTCTTTTTGCATGTACTCCGTAACTTCCCGTAAGGGCTCATGCATTTATTAAAGGCAATGGTGTATTCAAAATACATTGTTATTTTATCATCTGAAAGTTATAAACTAGGTACTAGTGCATTATGTACAGTGTCAATGAATTTATTGAAATTGTTTAGATTTATTGATATAGCTTTATTTGACCCGAAGGTGTAGCTCAGAAGCTTTCAAAGCAGGCCCGTAGCGTGAGGGGGGCCGGGGGGGCAGTGCCCCTGCTGGGGGCAAATGCCCCCTTGCCTTCAGAACGTTAATATTCGCGTATATACCTGTTATTTGTGTCAATTAGGTTTATGCCCCCCCTTGGTCCCCGCTCGTGAGTTCGAATCGAGAGGAGAAGTCTTAAAAACGCCTGCCCCCCTGCAAAAGTTATTGCCCCCCCCCCTGCTGAGAATGGTCACGCTACTCGAAGGGCTGTCTCAAAGGCTACCTGTGGGCCACCAGTGGCCCTCTGACTGCTTTTGATTAGACCCTAGGTCGTGGTCCCTTTGCTAATTTGGCCAGTTTAGACCCGTATTATATCCTTCCCACGGTCTAAATTTATGCCCCCCACCCCCAATCGTGAGCTTTGTCTCATTTGTAATGAAGCTCTCAGGCAAACTTTTAATTGGAACACCTGCCGCTCTCCGATCATGAGTTCTGGAAATGAGTTGTGACTCTTTTAGCCAACAGAGCTTCTCTCAAGTGTTGCAGAGATTAATATGTCAGCATGTTGTCTCCAGTAGTTTAGAGACATGCATTTTGCCTCTTCAGTTTATTTTAAATCCGTTTGATAAGCACTATGCTGTTGATCAACGCTGATGCATAAATTAATTATTGGTTCTTTCTGATGTCGAAAAGTGACGACAGCGAACTGTATTTGAGAATCATCAGTGACTCGTCACTGTGTGACCAGTGCAGATCATGTAAGGTAGGATTAATTAATATGTTTGATTGTTTGATTGTTTAGTCGGCCATGTTTCCACCTGGTGGACCTCCGATGTTTCCAATGCCTGCTATGAAAAACCCAAATTTTGGTTTTCCTGGATTTGGAATTGCTTCGGTAGGCTTTGCTTTTCACATGAACAGACTAGTCAGTGGTCACTGTCTATTCTTGGTAAAATGTCACTCATGAATTTGTTTCTTCTACTAAGTACTATTTGCATACACCACAGTTAAGTACTGCATAGGCTAGATTGCGTTTTTAATTAGTGATTTACTAAACTTGTTTTGTTACTAGTCCTGGGTGGTCTAGTGATGATGCCAATATTGTTGGGAGGGCATGCCCGATATGGTCGTCAGACTATGAAAAGGAAAACTCACTATTATTATTATTTTGTCTGCTGTGTTTCTGTTGAAGTTCTGTACGTTTGAAACTGTTGTGTTCATTCATATAATTATGCCATCTAAAGTAATTTAACTAAATTGCATAATTTTTTGAGGCTTTCTATTGTCCAGGGGCCTCATTCAGAAAGCGATGAATCTTTTAAAGATCTTGCTCTTAAGATTGTCTTACGAGAATCTTAGAAAAATCTTAGAAGTAGTTAGCAGAAGTAGTTAGAAGATTTATTCCGAGAATAGTCATTTTTGCTCTTTAACTCTCCCTAATTCTTGCAATTCACTTTTTGCTATTAACTTTTTTCCACAATTCACTCTTGCAATTCATAATTATTGTCGGTAGAGCACGACATAAATAAGCCTCTTTAGTTGCCGCGCGTTGTCCTAAATATACCTGTTCTACTTCACCTGTTCAAAATGTTTCATCTCATTCGGTAAATACTCCTATATTAATTAACAGTCAAGTATTACAGTCAAGTACTCATTTATTTAGTAGTACTGGCGAAGCAACTTGTACACAACATCAGCATCACTTAGTAGCAGCGATCATCCCTTAAATATACCCCCTGCAGGCTGGGGAACAAAGAATTGGCTTGCTGCCCAGAGCTCGCCGGCGAGTCGTAAAAGCTCGTAAAAGACAACTAAAGAAGGGGAAGCGGTTCTGTGCCGGCCCTCTTGCACAGAACCGGACTGTATACGGACTTTGTCCTACACACAGTCTCTAAACTACAAAAACAAATAGTCCCTCAAATATTGCGGAGATTATCATATCAATATGTTCTTCAATATTTTGGAGACGCGTATCTGATTCATTCAATATGTTCTTGATCAACGTTGACGCATAAATTGTTGATCATTCTTGTCAAAACAACTTCATGCTTGTATCTGATCGGAGTTAGATATTTCTTATATCTATTTTATCGGAATCTATATATATATATATATAAATTGTATGTAATACTTTTATATTATTTATTTATTTATTAGATTCCAAATTTCATGCGTGTAATTATTGATGCATTCCTCTTGTAGGGCATTCCAAACATACCCCCTCCGCCGATGCCTGATCTGGAATCTGTCTCTGACGACAAAGAGGCTTTGTACAGCATGCTGATTGCGTGGTACATGAGTGGATACCACACCGGTTACTTCCAGGTTATTATCAACTCGACTCTGAATCACCTTTGGCTGTTAAAAGGGTGCATATTTTAGCAGCTAAAGTTTTGTCTGCATTTTAAGCGTAAAGGGTATATAAAAAAAAAGGGTAATAAAAAGGGTAAAGGGCCAACGCTAGGGTCTCCCGCACTCCCTTGCTGTGCTCGACCCATGGCGTTAGGGCTCCCCGAGCGAGTCGCAAAAGGCAACATTTAATTGTCATTTTAAAATTTCTATTCAAAAGTGGATAAGTGTAGCAGCTACAAGCGCAAGTCTATTGGAGATCAATTCCTCTTAGAAGAAAAAACAAACTTTATATATATTATTTAGCTTTTGTCATGCATGACCTTTTTTGTACATTGTAAGTAATTGAAGTAGCTATTATATAAAAAAAACAAATAACAAAAATAATGATTAATGATTTATGTAGTATTATTTTTTTAATGTGTGTTTTATTAATAAATTAGGTTCAGTTTGCTATTCATAATTATTATGTAAGACTGAAAATGAACGTTTTGAGGTTTCCGTAGAAACATCCATAGCCATTAAATAAATTACGTCACGCTGGGGGGGTGGGTGGGTCAACATCTAAGGAAACGCGACAAAGTGTGACAGGGTGGGTGTGTGTGTCAAAAACGGTCATTTTTGGCTTGACGTAATTATGCAATAACCCTTTTCTTCATTTAATTGCTGAATGATCTACAATTGTATATTGCAGGGTTTGATGCAGAAGACAAGTAAGAAGACACCAAGTGAAGCTAGCTGCAAAAGTGCAGACCAATTTTCTGCATCGTCTCGGCAGCGCGACGACCGGCGTTAGCATCCAAACTCTGATTTGTGGACTATGGATGGCTCCTAGCCTGTGATTGATGACTACGAACAGCTTCTAGCCTTTGATTGGTAGACTACGGACAGCCCCTGACTGGTGATTTGTGAACTGAGGATAGCTCTGATGGGCTATGGACAGCTTAGTCTCTGATTAGTGATTAATGAACAATGAACAGCTACTAGCCTCTAGTTGTTGTAATAATGTAATGTGTGTCATACTTATAAGGGATGTTCAGTAACAACTGCTGGGTAATTCCACATCAAATCAACGCAAGGTCCGTACCTCACCATCTTCGATTTTCTTGAAATTTGGTGAGCAGGTTGGACCATATGAGAAAGCAATTACCCCAAATTTTTAAAATTTTCGGTCAAGTAATGTCCGAGTTACGGGTCGACGAACTTTGACCAAAACGGATCGATCCGTTACGGTCAAATGCTTGTATCTCAGGCTGTATGGCACCTAGGAGGCTGATTTTTGTTTTGTTTTAAAGGTATTT
>JAQIWG010006991.1:0-12755 GCA_034695025.1 Chamaedrilus cognettii
ACGCAGTCTGTAGGTGGTACGCAGTCTGTAGGTGGTACGCAGTCTGTAGGTGGTACGCAGTCTGTAGGTGGTACGCAGTCTGTAGGTGGTACGCAATCTGTAGGTGGTACACAGTGCGGCGTGCGCATTGTGTAGATGATACACACACGGTGTGCGGTGTCCAGGTGGTACAGACCAAGCTGCGCGCGGGCGGCATACAGCTGCGAGACGTCCGCCTCAACGGCGGCGCGGCAAGCTACGTGCTCGGCGCGGACACGACCGAGTCGTACAACGACCTTGACCTCATCTTCGGCACACGACTCTGTGGGCAGACTGACCTCCAGCGAATTAGAGACCTCGTGATGCAGTCGCTGCTCGACTTTCTGCCACGAGGAGTCAACAAGGACAAGATGACACCGAGCTCACTCAACGAGGCTTACGTACACAAGATGGTCAAGGTGGGTCACGCGATGATGATGATGATGATAGTCTGATACACTTGCTTCTGTTGTTGCTGATAGTCTGATACACTTGCTTCTGCTGTTGCTGATAGTCTGATACACTTGCTACTGCTGCTGCTCATTGTCTCATACACTTGCTTCTGCTGCTGCTGATAGTCTGATACTCCTACTGCTGCTGCTGATAGTCTGATACTCCTACTGTTGCTGCTGATAGTCTGATACTCCTACTGCTGCTGCTGATAGTCTGATACTCCTACTGCTGCTGCTGATAGTCTGATACTCCTACTACTGCTGCTGATGGTCTGATACTCCTACTGCTGCTGCTGATAGTCTGATACTCCTACTACTGCTGCTGATGGTATGCTTGTCAGTGGATCTTAGGATTGTGGACGGTGTGTACAGGGTGAGAAGTTCAAACGGGTATGACGGTTGATGATTATGGAGCCTTTTCTAGGCAATGAATGGACGCCTTTTCTAGATTATGAAGGGAATTTTGAAATGTCCAGATCTACACGGACGCGGATCGCTGGAGCCTCATCTCCTTGTCCAACGCGCGCGGGCGCAACGTAGAACTGAAGTTCGCCGACACAATGCGGCGACAGTTTGAGTTCAGCGTCGACTCCTTCCAGATCATCCTCGATTCTCTCCTCACATTCTACGACGTGTCCCGACGCCCCCCGGCCCTTGAGCTCACCCCCGCGGGGGCAGGGACCCCCGGGGAGGCGGCGGGGGGCGCGGGGGAAGACGCCCCCACGGAGGGGGGGGTACCGGCGGCGTCCCCCAAGATGACAGAGCACTTTTACCCGACAGTGGTGGCTGAGTCGGTGTACGGATCGTTTGATGTTGCGCTCGCGCATCTCAACAACAAGCTGATCGCAACGCGTAACCCGGAGGAGATACGCGGTGGGTGGTCGGTGCACGTATGTAGGCCTGCGTGGCGTTTACAAGATATGTGGTATGACGTTGGTGTATGTGCGCGCGTTATCTTGAGGTTTGTTTTTGTTTTTTTGCAGTTTAGGGACAGTGTGTAGCACAAAGACTATAAGACATTCCGGTTCTGTGCAAGAGAGCCGGCATAGGATCGCTCCCCCTTCTTTAGTCACCTTTTGCGACTCGCCTGTGGAGCTCTAGGCTGCAAGCTAATTCTTTGTTCCCTGGCCTGCAGGGGTTGTAATCTTGAGGAGATTTGAGGTATGTAGTCAGTGCATGTACGCGTGTAATCTTGAGAAGATACGCTGTAAATCACAGGCTGCTTTAGTACTAATATCCGTACCCACCATTGCGAGTTAACCTCGAGTTGACTCAATCGGCGGATTGAGTGACGTCACTCTAGGTATAGGAGATTGACAACGATCACTCTCAACTCGCCGATTGACCAATTCGAGGTTAACTCGCAGTGGTGGGTACGGATATAAGTGCCCTCTTGCTGTGTGAAAGATGAGTTAAGAGCTCTCTATCGCGCTGTGCAGGGGGTACTCCAGTATTAAGTACTCTCTGTTGCCCTGTATATATTGGGGCGGCCTGCGAGTACGGAGTACTCCAGTACTAAGTGCTCTCTGTTGTTCTGCACACAGGGGGCGGCCTGCTCAAGTACTGCTACCTGCTGACGCGCGACTACTCCCCAACGCGCGACTGCGACGTGCGCCTGCTCGAGCGCTACATGTGCTCACGCTTCTTCATCGACTTCTCTGACGTAGCACACCAGCGCGCCAAGCTGTCCAACTACCTCGCCGACCACTTTGTCGGCGGAGGCGCGGAGGCGGGCGGCGGGCGCTATCGCTATCTGCAGACCCTGTACACAGTGGTAGATGAGTCCACGGTGTGTTTGATGGGGCACGAGCGTAGGATGACGCTCGAGTTGATTCGCGCGCTTGCTGAGAGAGTGCTCGGGGAGCAGCAACGCGCTGCAGTGGCACGCCGCGATTATGCTCGTTTTGCGGGGGCTTCCCCGGAACCCTTAGGGACGGCGGCGCAGGGTTATCCGCCGCCATTGTTTGACGCGGCGGCCGTGCAGAACCTGATCGTTGACCAGGTATTCTACGGACCGTTCTCCTACGCGTATCCCGGCGCCGAGCCGCAGCACTACTACACGGTGTACACGTACGAGTACGCTGCGGAAAATAGTCCGTCGTCGTCGACTGGGGGGAGCTGTTCGCCTCTGTCTGCCGTGTCACCGATCGTCATGGGGGGGGTATCGCCGGTGGCGATGGGGCCAATTTCAATGTGCGGGACTGTTTCCCCCGTGACTCTCGGGGGGGCCTTGTCCCCCTTTTTGATGGGCGGTGCTATGTGTCCGTTGACGATGGGGGGGGTCATGTCGCCGGTGACTGTGGGGGGCGTGATGCCCCCGCTGGTAGTGAGCAGCAGCGTGGGAGGCCTGGGGGGCCCCCACTCCCCTATGTCCCCCCTGTTGTCGCCAGTCAGTACTTTGTCATCGATGTCGTCGTGTGCTTACTGCGAATCGTGCGGGGGGGTGAGCGCCCCCCCGGGGGATTGCGCGGCAGCGGGGGAGGAATTACCGGAGGAGGAGGAATTGGAAGATGGGGGGGATGAAGAAGAAGAGGGGGACGAGAGCGAGGGGGAGGGGGAGGAATCAGGGGAGGAAGGGGCAGTGACTCAGTCCAAATGACGAACGGATAGGGGAGGGAGGGCGGAGATTGTGATTATTACTTGATAGTTGAGAGCGCGTATACATTATATGAGTTTAGTACATGGGAGTGGAGTACTCCAATGTTGGTATTGGATGCTGAGGTGCGTGCTGATTGGCTGAATTGTGAGTCATGCTGCGTTTGATTGGTCGCTTCATCCGAGATCTACTTGAATGTATGCTTTTATTGGTAACCTGCATGATGCTAAATCTGATTTTGTCTGTGTGGCGTGAAGTTCTCTCTGAGCGATTAACCATCACTTGGTTAATCGGGGTTTAAATTTTGGTCGTCGACTAATAGATTGTGACGTAGAACAAATGAAGCAAGCGGCGATTTTGAAAATTGTCAGCTTTATTCCTTATGTTTCATGGTGCTGTTTTAATACAATATTCAAGCTTTGGTTAATATTCAAGAAGAATTCATTCTTTTCCTATAAAAGACACAGAAATAAAACACGCGCGAGAAAAATTCAGACAGTGTACAAAGCTCAAACTCAAACTAAATGTTGCTCAAAACTAAAAGCAGAGCGTGTGCAACTTTTTGGGCCCGCTTGGATACTTTTTAGCTTAGAGGGAACATTGGTGTAGAGTGTTGTGTATTTGAGTGGTGCGGTACGCCGTTGTTTGAAGCTGTTGTGTTCCTTTCAATCTTTGTTTTGATGTATTACTATCTATATTTTGTTAATCGTAGCGATACGCGTTTGCGGATCACGCAAACTATTTCAAGATATCGGTGTGAAATCTGTGATGTGAGTCGGTTCTAATGAGATATTGCGAGTGTACAGTATCTGTGGCGATACATTGCCGATACGTAGCTCGATGTTAATGATGGATACAATTGTACCAGGATTGCATTGCTTCACTTCTCTTGTTGATTGCCTAATCTCCATCGATACAATTGAAGCGAAAGCCGGCGTGTGTTTGGCCTGGGTTTTTGAACAATTTAAATATTTGCATGAAAATGGGGCTAAAGATATAGCCAGGGCTAGTTTCTATCGCTTCAGTCATTTCTTTATTTTTTGCCATTTTTTAACGCGGTAGACATCATTGGCTTTGTAATTTATAGATATCGGTCTGATATCTGGGATGCGCGTTGGTTCTAATGGGATGTTGCAGGTGTACGGGATTTCTAACGATGCACGGCAGGGATACCGCAAAAGTGACTACTGACACCATTTTGTTATACGAGGCGCTGTCAATCATGAATTCGCCATTGAGAGATAAAATAGGCCACTGTAATACAGTAATTTATTATCTAAGAATACGTATCAAATATCTGGTATCCAATACTGGTTGGTGTCAGGAAGGGCATCTAGCCATAAGAACCCAGCTTAGCAGTTCTCATCAGGGCGAGAAACACCTAAACCCTTGTGAAAGCATGAACATGACAGAGTAAATGACAGAAAAGGCGGCTAATTGTGTCCATGTGTGTCCACTACGTATTCTTGTACAGCCTGTAATTGGCAAATGAATCAAATGAAATTTTGGTTCGCTATTCACGTGAGATCACTCAACTAGCCATCGCTTGCATTTAGATGTGTCATGGAGTATGATTAGAAATGTTGTGATAGAGTGCATAAATACGATATGATTATTTCTCATTGTCTTTAAGCGTAGATATTTATTGCCTTTATGTGTCATTATTTTCCTATTATTGAAATTATAGCGCTGTACATATTTATAATCACTATTGTATTCAATTAATTCCATATTCCCGACTGCCATATATCTTCTATCATGACCGATATGTTGAGTACTGCATCGAACATATACATCTTCGCTTTATCCTTTATTTTCATGGTGTTATCTGGTGAATTGGATGTGACATGCTTTTTTGAGGTATATTGCGTTAAAGGTAAGCCTATATGCTGCTGCAGTTTCAGGATCGCGTCTGCTTTGTGGCGTGCAGACAATTGTTAGTTCTTGCGCGCGGGATCGTTTACAGTTCAGTTCACTGTGCCGTGTGTGCGTGTATGATATTTTTCTAATAGTCCTTTCTTTGACTGCTTTCGCTTACGGGCATGTTCACTTCCGTCACTGTGTCTTACAGACAACAGCGAGATCGAGACCCTCGATGCCTGAGATGATTTGTGAAATTATAGGGTTACGCCACTTGCCTCCCCCTTCCGAAGGCTGAAGCCTTTCTTGTGAATATGAATTTAGTGAATGAGCCAGCCAATGAGCTTGGTCACAAAGCAAGTTTTACAATGAAGCGTTGTCGTTGCGCTGCCATGTGACGTCACGCCGCTCTGGCGCGCGATTATGAATTTACTTCACCTCAGCAACATCACTATATTCATGCCACCAAGCAGGGTGACGCTACATCATTAAACTTTAGTGAATTGTAGCGAAGTGCAAGTCTAGCAGGCGTTGTACGACAAAAAAGATGGTTAGATACTCATTTTACGCCTCATTTGAAGTGGGCAGGGGTAGCATTACGCATTAAATTGACTCTGGTTGAGTAGGCCTACGCCGTCTTTAAGGGCTGTGCTGCTGTAATACCGGTTTATTAAGAATCGAGGATAAAGCTATGCATGATTTATTACAGTTAAACTCAAGCCTAGATATGAATATTCAATTATGTGTATTTCACGCTAACAGGACACCATGTGACACCACGGTCATTGGTGGCACAGTGTGAACTGTCCTCTCTATAACAGATATTATTTATTTTTTTGCCCCTCTATTACTTTGTTTCTTCCTTTTTGATGTTCTGCCACATGGCAGGTCTTTGGTGTCTAAACCTTCCACCCTAGCCAATCTTCAGCCCTTCTCTTCAACATACGATTCCTTCTCAAGCAGGTCGTCTAGCATGCTGATGCTTCGTTCCATCATCTTGAAGTTTCTATGCGAGAATGCCGGCTTCAAGTCCAGACCCTTTTTGACTTATTCAGGCTGTTTTAGAGTGAGTGTGTTTTGTGTCCAATCAGTGTCAGCGTTTTCCACGTGGATCCATGAAAATTTTGGAGGAGAGAATACGATTTGAGGAGATTAAGCTTAATCCAATTGGCGACAGTGTAAGTGATTGCAATGATCCTAGTACGACATGCTTTGGGCGCGAAGTGTCTAGACGCTGGTGCTTTTCCGTGCCCTCTTGCGGTTTTTTGAACATTTTAGATGGAGCGTGAACGAGTTTGATGTAATTAACTTTTTTTCCTTATTCATTGTGTGAGTTTTCATCACACAATAGATTTTTTTTGGACCCAGGTCCCATCAGAGGGCCTTATCATACTGGCTGCCACAGTTTTTTTTTACCATGAAGTGTGATTTTTTATGTGGCCCTAAAAACTTTTTTCCCCCTCCCCGCATTTTCATTCGTAGGTTCTCGCGCCCTGATTGCTTTTACACAATGTTTTTTCAAAAGTCAAATATTTTCACCGATGTCATTGAAAATCTTTTTTCAAATGAATCATTGAACAAATTGCAAATGGGTTATCATGAGATGTATGCCTAGGCCTACTGTAAAATGTGACATTTTGGCAGTATGTAATTTTTGCGATTTTGCTCTCAAAAATTTTGCTGCAGTTTTTGCGTTTTTTAGGACTGTCCATCACAAGGCTTATGTTTATTATCATTATTATATACGGATATTTATTTTCTATTATGGCGATTATTATCTATATACGAATATTTATTATAATTATCATTATTTTTGCGCTTGTAATTTTCGCGAGTTTTACCGATTCACTAAATTCGTAAAAATTACGTGCCCACAATATTTTCGTGTTTTACTGCGTCTCCTTTTTCCGCCTACAGACCTGGGTTGCATAGATGCGTTAGCAGCTTGTGATGCTGAATCATTTAAATCTATCTTCGTCTTGAAGTGTATGCCCGTCCCTGTCAGCAGGGCTGGAACAGGATGCGGAACAGCGTGGCATGGGCACCAAAATTGTGACGACAATGGGGCCAGGCCTTATCCATGCCCCTCCAAATTTGGCAGTAGTCATTTGGAGGGGGGCATTGCCGAGTCTTTGGGGGCAGTTGGGGGCGCATTTCAGTGCCTCTTTGAGGGGGAGGAGTTTATTGTGGCCGTTGGCAAAGGCTCTGTCCCTGCCTTCCCCCCCCCACTCCGTTTGCAACTCTTGCAGACAAAGATAAAAGTTCGATACGAACAAATCTGACGTCAAGGCCCAGCACCGCCTTCCAATTTCAAAAACTTTGTTTCACCCACGACTGCTGGCTCCTACACTAATCAGTGCTAATGCGCATGCATTGGTGATGAGCGCTCCACGCATCTTGCCGTTCTGTCCGGTGGCGCAGTGAGTTTATCCGGTGCCTGGGCCCTGATTCAAAACGTTCGCTCGGCAACCTATGCCGTGCACATTCACTGAAGTTCGAGACGAGTAAAACTCTGTCTTTGAGTTATTTTCAAACATCAAGGGCTGCTAATCCAGTGCCAGATAATGATTTATTTGGTTGACGTCGGGAAGGGCATCCGGCCGTAAAAATCCAGCTCCAGCTGTCGTAACAGGGCGGGCGGAAACGTGTAAGCCCGTGTGAAAACATGGACATTAACGGATTACACGATAAAAAGGAGGTTAGTTTAAATCGCATTTTTGAGTGAAACGTTAACGTAGTTTAAAAAAGCATGAAGGGTGTCAAATTTTTCAGATATGCAAAATCGCGTGTCATTGATGTCGAAGAAACAATTTTGCATCATTTAAAATGTAAACTGAAAACATAAATGCGTATCCTTGTAGAAGATGTATACATATCTTTCCCTACTTTCCCCATTGTTCGCATTTCTTTTGCGTTGTTCTTTTCTCATCGTTTTCCAAGGAAAAAGTCAGAAGTCAATTTTACTCTGGTGCGCTCCGCATTACAGATCTCTGGGGCATCCACAAAGGAATCGTATTTTTATCGACTAAGCCATTAATTGCTTTGTGTTCCACTCATAAATTACGTTGTCGGCAATATTATGATTTTGATAAATAATTGAACGCTCGCTATCCACCGTTAAGCTTATGACGTTGTTTTGGTATTGATTGCCGTGAGTTGCGTTCCTCAATATTGTCGGAGACAAAGCTGCAATATATAACTTTTGTCCTACATTAAGTATTTTTGCGAGAATTTATTGTCTTATGTTGATTTCATCATCGTCATTCCCGTTTATTTCGTCAATTTTTCCGCGCTAACGCGGGTTAGATGCCTGCGGCCATGTATCCTCACGGAACGCCTCATTTGCAGTATGATATGCTAATGAACGCTAGGGTGAATTTTATGGACGTACCTTTGTTCTTGCCTTTACTTTTACCTTAGCTTAGGACACAATTTAATCCTGTCTCCTAACTGCCATTAAAAAAACTCATCTTCCAAAAAAACAATCTAATGTTTATAAATTTAAAACAAAACAAATTTATTTCGACAAGAAATCAGCTAATTTGAATCCAGTGTCAACATAAATATTTTTACTGGAAATCAATGAGGTCATGCTAATTTGATGACGTCTTAGATTTATTCAAACAGACCAAACAGCGAGTTTCTTTGAATGGCAGTTATGGGCTGCTATTGTCTCCTAAGATAAGGTAAAGGTGTAAGGTGGGAACAAAGGTACGTCTATAGAATTCACTCTAAAACTCTTGCGCATCTTCTGGCCTTGTCAGATTTGAAATTATTGACATTCCATATGTTTTGATAAATACTTGTGTATTCAATATGTGTTTCAATCATTTCCGATCTGGTGTAATCTATAAATACTATCGCTTCATTTCACAATCTTGCTATTCAGTCCTGCAGCGCAAGTGTGCTTCTGCTTTAATAGCTTGGCTTGCTTGTTGATTTCTTATAGCTTGCCATACTATCTTCAATGTTTGCAATTCTTCAATGTTGTTCTTCTCTCATTGTTTTCCAAGGAAAAAATAGGGGTCAATATCTCTATCTAGTGGGCTCCGCATGGCAGGTCCCTGGCATCCAGCTTCTTCAATTCCATCCGATCCTCGGCCCATCTCGATAGCACTCAATGCATTTATTTCACAATTAAATCGTCTATCATTCCTGATAGCTTTCTTTCTGGCCCCCTCGTCCTTCCATTCTCTCCTCTATGGCGATATTCACCAGTTCCTCTCTCATCATTATATGACCAAAGCAGCTTTTCGTTGCTCCAGTTATCATTTGTACCATTGTTTGATTCTTTGTCCTAGCAGAGAAACTTTATCATCATTTTCTGTCATTCTAATCGATATTGTATATATTGAATAATTCATATGGATATATTTAGGGCTGATGGTGCTGTTGGTGATGATGATTAGTCATCCCATACTCATAACAGAATTATGTGATTTTATTACTATTATTATCTTTTAGTTTAGGGACCTTGTATAGCACAAAGACTGTATACAGTCATGTTGTGTCACTTGTTGTGTCCTCACAGAACCGTTCCCCCTTCTTTAGTCTCTTGGCCTGTACTCTCAGACTCCTGAATTCCGATGGCTGTTGGCTGCAACAGCTGATTAAATGATAATTAAATTGTGGTTTATATCAAATTGTAGATAGCTGAAGCCTCATTGAGATTTTTTCTGAAACTGTACTGTAGTATAGATTGAGTTGTAGATCACCGAGGCGTATTTAAGATTTCTGCCAGATGCTCATAGCTCTTACCTGCAAACATTCAATGCAACTTTCTGATTTTTGTATCCTTTATTGTTATTGTTGTTGTTGTTGCTGTTGCTCTTGTTATGAATCGTCTTTCTCAGCTATCGATCTGGGTGTGTGGGTTGGGTGCGTGCGAGCGATGGATAGAGTTGCCAGTTTTGACATTTTTATTTGCTTTACAGCAATGATGTAATTACTGTAATGCAATTACTGCATTTCAGTAATCGAAGAGAGATGAAATCGTAAAAGTCAAAGAGAAGAGTGCTGCCCAAGGCATCGGAAATCTTTAAAAAATGCTTCATTAAGGGTTTCTATTAAGAGCAGTGCAATAAATCTGCTATGAACGCATCAAAACAGATGCAAACATTTGAAATTATTAACTCTTTGGAAGTTTATGTTTTAAAAACTGATACAAAACATGTTAGAATTTTACGTTTGCGTCAATGCTTCATTGCCGTAAGGATATGACCATATGACAATCAATGTAATTGCTGGTAACAAAATTGCCGCTCGCAAACCTAGCGTTGAGGTTGTGTGCATGGCAGGTCTTACAGGCACTATCACAGCTGCTTTTCCAGCTATCCACGACGCGCTTTCCGGCTGCTGCGATTTTTTTTTATTTGTGTGCTTTTAGATTCTGTTGTTTTAGGGTTAGGTCATGTTTATGTTTGGGGGCCAATCAAACCTACGATTGGTTTGATCCATTGTTTTGAGGTTAAGATTGGGGTTTTTTGCTTTGAGGGACCGTGCAAAGACTATTACGGTATACTGTTCAGTATACCTTGGGGCAAAGCAAAGAATCGCCCTCTTTCTGTAGTCGCCTTTTGCGACTCGCTCATGGAGCTCTGTACTGCACGCCAATACTTTGGTCTCGGGCTTGCCGGGGATAGTAAGCCAATTGTTTTTAGCTAAGGACCGGGTTTTGATTAGGTTGAGAATAAATGTAACAAACGCGCACACGCACTCGCGCGTTTCGTGGCAGTATTTCTCGTGTATCTACAAATAGTAGTGGTGGGCACCGCTTGTGTCACGGACGCTTGTGTCACGGACGCTTGTGTCACGGACGCTTGTGTTACGGACGCTTGTGTCACGGTTCGAGATGCATTGTGCAATTGTGCATGTATGACATGCCGCAATCAATGCTCATTCCAGCTGACGGCTGCTTTGGGCATTCAGAAGTGTTGTGTAAGTGAAACTTGACTATCTGAGTATCGTGTATACTGCTATTGGCGTTCTCAATATTATTTTGAATAGTGTTGATTATCTTGTGTTGTCGTAGAGCAACTGCGTGGGTAGCATAGTCTTTGTTGATACGCTTTGTGCATTTGTGAACGCGAAGCTTTTCTGTTTGTCTGCGGAATATGGATTAATATATTATTCGTGTAGCATATATTATATTTATATGTATATATATATATGGAGTCATTATGCTATGGTGTAAAATATATATATATATAGTATTGTCGACGCGTAATATTTATACAAACACCAAGTCAGATGATACGGAGGGTTGTGGGGTAGCATCTGTTCTGCTGTACATATAGAATTATATATGTATATATATATATATATATATACGGTAAGATTGCTATCAAATATTGCTGGGTGTGAATAATATTCTTTGAAACGTAACCGAATCTGTGTTATCAGACGTATTGGCGTATGCAAATGTCGTTATCTGCTTCTGAAGTTTATGGCGATATCAAGTATTTATGGTTAAAGTTATCGTATTAACTGTGTAATTATTGTGTTAAGAGTATAATTATTAAGGTTGCAGTCAAATTATGATGTTAACAGTATACTTATTGTGTTTACAATATAAATATAATGTTCGCAGTACAATTATTATGTTTTCGGTATAATTATCGTGTTAGCAGTATATTTTTTGTTCTAACAATATAATTATTATGTTACCAATACCTTTATTGCTTTGACAGTAAAATTATTATTGCTGTTAGTATTTTATCATTCCCTCGCCGCCACGCCCCCCCCCTCCCCCCCGGTCATGAGTTCAATTCGGGAGGGAAGTCTCCATTGGCACACCCCGCCAACAGATTCTTGTTGACCTCCCTGCTCCTTATCAGGAAACTGACCCCCCTGGCCCGATTTTTCTCCGGACCTACAATATGCGAGCCCTGGTCTCTCCCTCTTTATCACAACTGCTGAAATTAAGAAATTTGTTTTGGTTTTGGACCCTCTAAATTTGACTTGATATTGCCGTGCACCGCAGATGCTGAAAATACATCTCATCTTAGAATATGACAAACTCGAGCAAAACCGCTGAAACATGGCACGATGTGGATACGTCGCATCCTGTTGAGATTGAGATTTATTTATTATTTGAACTGCGCTACTTCTGTTTGATGTAGTAACGATCTTGTGATGTGGCGCGTGTAAATAGAACGTTGAGGAAATACGTCTATTGTGTATTGATTGACAAGATCTATATTTTTCCGCTGTATTTAGGCGTATGGAGATGTGGAGCAGTTACAAATATTTGAAAAAGAATTGCATCGTAGGCCTATGTGATGGAAAGGAGAATTCCGTAGTGTTGTACGCAGCGTTATCATTTAAACGTGGACCAGAGTTTATTATCCCTGGATTCTGGGTGTCTTGGTTAAAAATGTTCCCCTGTTGCATTTTTGAACAAAACTACAGTATTCCAAGCTTCCGTTGCGAAATGTGCCATTTTCTAAAAAATATCACAAGATATCTGGGGATCGCGTTCCAACGCAGATCCGTCTGTCACTGAAATATCCCAAAGTCTAGTGATTAAGATTGAGTGACTCACAATTGATTGATAATGCAGTTGAATGGTACTCGTCTTGTGACTGCTGATACTTTTCTGTTGTTATCGCATGATAGATGACCATTGACCAACACAGTTCCACAACAATTGAATAGTAAATCTATGAAACTTTTTGTCTTCCCTCCGATACAATTTCCATACTGTTTGTTGTGGGATGAGGTACGGTTACGCTTGGTTCAGAGATTGATTACACCCAGTGGTTAAAGTGGGTGGGAACGCGTGGGAACGCTGTTCCCACACCTCCTCTAAAAATTGAATCCGTTCCCAC